>VUQK01035148.1:6895-21588 GCA_015106715.1 Bujurquina vittata | reverse complement strand
AAAAACTCAGGGATACAGTAAATACCTTCAGCAAAACAGAAGCAAATGAATAAAATGAAATGAATAAAATGAAAACACTTTTCCACGTTGCCTGTTGTTTAAATATTACGTTTTACGCATCAATCTGGAACACTAGGGAAATCCAGTTTCCCTACATGATCATAGAAACGATCCCACATTGCACTAAATTTATTCTCTCTGCCCATTAACATAAATCTTATTCTCTCCAGTTTAGAAAAGTAAAGAACTTCTGTGACCCAGTGGGTGTGTGATGGTGGTGATGAAAATTTCCATTTTGCTAGAATTAGACGTCGGGCCAATAAGCAGACAAAGGCCGCAAAAGCTTCTTCCTGAGAAGACAGGTGTATGTGAGGAGGGCGTGTCCCAAATAATGCGATACTAGCAGCAGGTATAATTTGTTTTCCAGCAGTCTTGGTTAGCGAGTCAAATATCTCTCCCCAGAATGATCTTAGATTAGGACAGGACCACATCATGTGAGCATGGGTTGCAGGAGTCAGACCACAGCGGTCACAGGCAGGGTCCACATCTGGAAAAATTTTTGACAACCTAGCTTTTGTTAGGTGTCATATCTGATCATGTGTCTATCGTGAACTCACCATCATCCATTTTACCTTTTGACTTGACTGGAGACTAAAAACATCAGTGACTAAGTTCACAGGTTTGAGTCCAAATTTGGTGCTTTTTGATTATTTTTCCAGTATTTTTGATTCCTCATGACTTGTTGATTGCAGCAGATTTCCACGTAAAATGTTCAGGGCTGAAAAACACATTTAAGCTCTGTAAAAAACTGCAACCAGCATCAGAATCACAGGATACATGATAAGTCAAATAAACGGCACCAATTTAAAGCTATCATGTAGACGTTGAGGAACAGAATCAAGCACCCGTACCATGAATATTTGATCTGCTCTTTGCTCTTTATACTAAAGCAGCATTTGTGGCATAAACAGCTTAATGCTACAAACGTTCAGGCTGTGACCTCGATCAGGGCCATTTTAAATAGAACAGGGATCTTCCTGATGCTTTTTTGTTGCATGTGTATGGCGGGTGATGTGTTTATTTACATTTGTGTTCATAATGGCCTTGATGAAGGCCACAAGCTTAAACACACCAGTCGAGCATTAAAGTCGATCTGGGCTTACTTTGTTCACGTTTCTATTGAAGAACATGGTAAGAATTTCATAAGTTTCAAACACTCAAACGAGCACAGAGTCTTTGCAGATCACCAAATGTTCCTTTGATGATCTCTGAGCCTCTCACGACGCTCCATCACACTGGAAGATGCACGTACTGTCACCGAGCTGCTTTTGGATCGATGGAAGAAGTTTGAGGATGTTTCTTCAGTCTGATCAAAAGTTCACAAACTGTGATAAGCTTGGAGGTCCAATCAGGACCAGAAACTGATATCCAGCATGAAGATGGGTCAACACTGTAAATGCTGATTATTTTTATATATTTGTTTCATTGTATATCCAATCCTAAATCTTAGAAACGTGTCAGGTGGAAGCTTATGTCAGATTTATGATTATCATTTTTAAACCAGTGTGGTTAATAAGAATCATCAATGATTGTGATTACTGAACACACTGGAAAACAAACCAAAAAGAACAAACTTTAAATATGTATTTAATTTGGTAACGATGGTTTGGATTGAGCTTAGAAGGTTAGTTTTATTTGATGGGGTTCTATAAAATCAATCAGCAGACTCAGAAACTGCTCAAAAATCAATTTTTTTTTAATCCTTACAAGAACAAAACATCAAAGTTCAAACTTATGCAAAAGCATCACTTCACAAAACAAGACCAAACTATTACCATCCATGTAATTATTGATTAGACAAAGTAAAAATCAGAGCAGTATCGGTGCAGCGTCAGTTCATCAGGCTGCTGCTGCCGCCACCTGGTGGTGAACAGATGCTGCAGCAGCCTCAGGTTAGGCTGCACATCCAGTGCAATACAAACATTGTTGTTATAGGAAAATAGTGCGCGGCGAGTGTCCTCTTACTTATGAAAAACAATCAGCAGATCATAGTCATTAAAAAAAAACACAGGATACAATAGTGCATCAATATTCAAAGGATTGCATCCACTGTCTGATTCTTTATCCACGTGTGAGATACAAAATACAAAAACACCACAGTGAGAGTGAGTCTGACATCTACACCAGTCAGGTGATTTAAGAAGCAATCACAGGCTCGTATGGCTGAAGCGTGTGGGAGAAAGAAGACATGCAGGTGTATACACAAAGGGCCCGGCGACCCCACGGCGAAGGAGAAGAAGGCCAGAATCCACGCGTCTGAGTCCGCTCCAGTTTCTCCTCGTCAGTTCCACTTCAGAGGCTTCCTGAGTTTCTGGGAGTAAAAGTATTGCTGTTTGTTCTTTGTTCCGTCGCCGTCTGAGGTTTTGGACCAATGAGCTCCTCAGCGGGACTCTGAGATCATTAGGTGATCTGAGAGGTCACAGCGGGCGGTGTTACCTCCTAAAGTCTGAGGCTGCTTCAAAGCTGCAGCCACATACTCTAAATAAGACTTACAAAGACAGAGTAACGACTGAGAGAAATTTATCTAATGTGAAGTTAAATATTCAAAAAAAAATGCCAACAAAAATGATCTCAGGCAAAGTTTGAATTATATTTTTAACATAAATGCACAAAATAAAAACCACTTCTGAGAAATTGTAATAATTTTGGCATTGTGAGAACTTTTCCAGATAAATCCTCCATTTTCTTCTTCAGTGAAGGCTAACAACCACAAAATGAAGTCATGAAGTCCTTCGACCTGATGATGACGATAGTCTATGATGTCTTTAACCCCCATCTTCTACTTTACCCACAGACTGTATATAAAAGATGGACACGGTCACTTAAATATAAGGTAAATATAGCTGAAATCATCACCAGTGTAGCCTTTGATGATCGACTTCTTTGATATAAAATCTGGGCTTTATCAGCCAGGAGAAATAAAAGGGCAGAGTTTGGTTCATATAGTTGAAAATTAGCTTAGCACTTACACTGTTTTTCCTGCTCAAAATGGGTCTTTATGGGCACGACTGTTAACATATAGAGTGTGTTACTGTAACAGAAGTCTGCATTTTTCTCATATTTTGTCCATTTCACAAGTATATTTAAGCTTCGGAAAATTTAAATCCTTATAAAGAATAATTCAAAAAATATTATTTTTACAGTCCTGGTGATTTTCCTTTGGTGGAAAGATAAAACCCAGTCATGCGGTGCCCCTCGAATTCTCGCTCAGCTCCATCCCTCTGGTTTCAAAATATCAACATGACAGCGGTCACTAACCAACAGGTGATGTCAAGCTGGCTACGTCCATCTTTTACATGCTGTCTGTGACCTCAGGTGTTAAAAATAATAACAAAAACATGATGCTAATAATGCAGTGTGTTGCTTTTTAAAAGATCAACGCAGTGTCAGCAGTTTTTAAATATAAAGAAACTGAATAATATGTGCACTGTCCAACCAATCACATTCCAGTATTCTCCACAGTACAACATACCTTTCAGCAGGTGAAGTAGGTGCTCCGTTATTGTGTAACTTTGTGCTATTAAACTAATTATATTTACTCATTAAATCTCACCAAGTGTCTCTCTGGGCTTCTGTCCTGGAAACATTTTCCGTCCTCACACTTCGTAGTGCAGGTCATTGAGCTCCAGTCTCGTGTAGTGGCGTCTGTCAAAGGACTCCATTGCCTTGCGGCCGCCAATGGCGAGGGCCGTCGTGAGCACGGCGAGCCCCAGAACCACGAATGCCACCATGCCGCTTTTCATCGCTCCACTCGCGGCTATCTCCTTCCCCCTGGCAGCATTTGAGTTCTGGAGGACGTGGTCAGACTGAACGGCGTCTTTGGGGACAATTAAAAGAGTCCCTGCAGAAGTCGCCCTTGTGGTGGATGCCTCAGTGGTGGTGGTTGTAGTTGTTGTTGTTGTTGTTGTTGTGGTGGTGCTAGAAGCATGGGTCGTGCTGGTGGTAGTAGTTGAAGGAGTAGTGGTGGTGGTGGTGGTTGGAGGTGTAGTTGTTGTGGATGTTGTGGTGGTAGTAGTTGTGGTAGTTGGAGGTACGATGGTGGTGGTTGGAGGTGTGGTGGTTGGAAGTGTTGTGGTCATGGTCGTGGTGCTTCCAGTGTTTGGCTGAAGTTTGTCAGTAGTTCTGTATTTGGCCTCTTTGTTCACTGTTACAACAGGAAGTGAGGTGGTGGAGCTCTGAGATGGCTGGGTGGTGGTGGTGATAGGATGAGGTTTTCCTTTCCTGGAGGTTTTATTTTGCTTTCTGGTGGTTTTGTTGGGTTTTTTTGTGGAGGTGGTAGAAGGTGGTGGTGTTTTAGCAGTGGTGGGTGATAAGGTCACAGCTGGCATTGTGGCGATTATGATGATGGGTGGAGGTGTGGTGGTGGTGATAGGGTTTGAGGTTGTGGTTGGTGGTAAGGTAGTGGTGGTTGTAGTGGTGGTTGGCTGTGCTGTGGTGGTGGTTGTAGTGGTGGCAGGTCTCACAGTGGTTGGATGAAGTAAACCTGAGCAGGAAAAAACAAAGACACAAACTTAAAAAATTGTTTAGATTTCTTTGACCAGCAGGGGGCAGCAGAAACACACAATATTCCAAAATTCAACACAAAAACAAGAGAAAGTGCGTTTTAGAAGGCTGAAAAAAAAAACACTACATTAAAATTTGAACCAATTTGATAACACCCATCAAATTCTGTTTAGCCTCTGTGAGTCTATCGTGACATATCAGGGATGTAACTTATGACCACACATACAGGGCTCCATAGCTCAGGGGTTAGAGCACTGGTCTTGTAAACCAGGGGTCGTGAGTTCAAATCTCACTGGGGCCTCAAATCCAAGCTTCTCCTCAAGGAAGCTTCTTATTTAGAAAACCCTAAAATATAAAATTGTCTCACTGTCTAAAATGTTTGCTCAGTTGTTTCACATCAGTATTTAAATTGATAATGTTTTCATTTTTACCATAATAATGGTCAAGTGGAAATGACATCACAGGCCAGGTCGTTCACACCTTTGTTCATCACACACTTCCTTATTAAAGCCGTTTTTCTATTTTTACAATGAAGTCAAAACTCAAACCACGAAACCTGTCGGCAGAGGCTCTGCTGCACATGCGGAGAAACAGACTTTGAGTTTTACCTTTGTAGATGTCGTAGGTGTTGATGCCATCCTGAGCCTTCGTTAAAGGACAGTCCTGCTCTGTCGGACAGTGGAACAGGAAGCAGTTATCATCGCCAGCGTGCTTGTTGCCGTTGAAAACCACCATGTTGCATTTGGCGCCTTCAGAAAGACAAAGATGGTTTGTTGTCAGTTTTTGCCTTAAATTGAGCTGACTGGGAGTGACGATCCTCCCACAGAGAAATTCATGTGGATATCTGTACTTATAAAGTAATGAGTGCTCAAAAATGCTGGAAAAATAATGTACTTGCAGGTTCTGTGACTCTGACTCTGAAGGTATTATAGAAAAAAATCAGCTGATTCTGAGATTTCACTATGAGTGCACGTGAAGCATTTAGGAAATCTGTAAACTGTAGCTTCCTACCTGCAGCAGCTTTATATAACAAACAAGGAAAAGAAAACCATTTTTTACTCTGTCTGGTTTTAAAGGTACTTTTTGAATTTACCCTCTGCACATTTAAAACTTTGACCACCCGGGGTCGAGTGACCTCAGCTGGAACCTCAGGACTATAGAAAGCCGTCTTGTACATTAAGTCTAATTGTTTCCACATTGTGGTGATGCTTTAGCCAGGGGCGTATCCGGAGGGAGGGAGGGAGCATGGGGTGTCACCTGCACACCCTGAATTATGATTGGTCTCCATGTATGCCACTGAGCTGGAGTACTGTAAATCTCACAGTGTCCATTGGTTGAACACTAGGACAGGAAAAGTAGGATTATAACTTTTTATACTTTTATCTTACAGAAGTACCGTTTTAATGTACTTAAAGTATTTCTATATTATGCTGCTTTCTACTCTGACTCTACTATATTTCAGATGCCAGTATTTTACTTTATACTCTATACCATTTATTTTACAGCTGGATCCAGCAATATCATGGATTATGGATTCTGTATAATGAGTACTTTTACTTTAGGTACTTGAGGTCCGTTTTGACTGCAGCTTCCTTTACGCTAAACAGCAGCGTTTATCATTAGCCTCAATCTTACAGATAATAAATTACAGATTATCCCTTCATGGTTTTTTAAAACACCTCTGACCCCGTGTTTCCTGCTCCCTCGGCTCACCTGGTTTAACTTCCTCAGAGCAGCAGGCAAGGACGCAGTCCCGCTCCGAGCGGACCACCCGGGCGTCCATGGCTGTCGGCGCCCTGTTTAGGGCCAGCCTGACGTTGACTATGGCGCTCTGATGCTGCCTGGAGAAACACGTCTCCGGTTCCACTGCTGACACGGGAAGCAGCGTCGTCACTGCGAGCGTGAAGACAGCGTAGACGAACAGCACGAGCGTCCGCAAGGGTCGTCTGGAGGCGGGAGGGGTCATTGCTGCGGTGGGCGTGCTCAGATCAGAAAGGCCTCAGTGTGCAGAGAGCAGAGATCCACAGAGACGAACTGCAGAGCACAAACACACTGTAATTAAATAAGTTTTATTCAATGATCTCACCACTTTAAATGTTTAACACTCAGAAGAGCAGAGGCGTGATGACGCTCTAAAGGAGGAAACCGGTAGGGAACGTCAAGTGGATTTTTTTTGGAACTGTCCCTTTAAGTCAAACCTTTTAGTATGTCTTATTAAGTCTTTGTTGGACTTTATCTAATACTTCAAACCCTTGTCAGGATGACTCAGAGTCCCAGATCTGTCTTGGACCACAAAGAGAGTGAAATTAGATCTGTGGAGAGAAAATAGAAACCTAAAAATGGAAGCTGCTCCTGAAGGAGGCGGCGAGGCAGCTTCCTTTTTTAGCTTCCTACTGAACGAGGTCAGAAACATGTTTGAATCAGAGAGAAAAATGTGGTGGAAGAAGCATTTAGACCACGAATCTGATGATATTGCAACTCTGCATTGAAATTAAGGAAAAGAGGCCACGCCCCTAATAATGCAAACTTGGAGCCTAAATTCAACTGAGACAACTATAGGACATATTAAGGGGAAAATTTTCTATAGAGAGCAAAGCAGGCTTTAATATGGGAGACTTTGGGGACTGACTCACTGTAGAACATTAGAGGAATCGTTTAATTTTTCCACCCTGGAGGCTGACGCTTACAGGAAGTGAAAAAAAACTTTTCCATGAATTACCTGAAAGGTTTGATGTGGCTGAAAACATGACATACATCCTTAAAGAAAGCCCACGCTGCCTCGCCCGCACAGAGGCAGTGGTGGTTTAGCTCAGCAGGTGACCCATATGCTGGAGGCCAGGGTTTGAATCCACCCCAAGGCCACTATTCTTCTCTCCTCCACCACCTTAATGCTAAAAAGGCCCCTCCCACAACTAAAAAATATGACCAGGCAGCAAAAAGAACTTTAAATTAAATTCTCTTCTTTTGTTGCAACATCTTTTCCATTGTGTAAATTGTGTCCTATGTAGTTATACAGTTTTAAACTTTTTTCTCCTGTTTACAATACATTTTGGGTTTTTTTTCATTTATATTTACATATTCAAAATAAAACAGTCTTCCTACCTTGCAGACAAAACCTTTCTGACTGAGAGTACGGCTCACATAAAAGAAAGCAGTCCTACTTATTTGTTTAATATGTGCATTAAAGTACATACCCTGGTCAAAAATGACTCCAATATTTCTCACAGTGTTACTGGAGGCCAAGATAATGCCATCCAGAGTAAGTATCTGGTTTGACACCATGTTTCCAAGATTTGTGGAGCCGAGCACAAGAACTTCAGTTTTGTTGTATAGACATTTATGTCTTTAAGACGTGCCTGTTGTTTGACTAGCTGGCTTCATGGATAGATAAAGCTGTGTATCATCTGCATAACACTGAAAATATATGCAGTGCTTTTTATTAATGTCGCTTAGGGGATATGTATAATTGGCAGAAACATATATAATGTAAAAAGGATTGGCCCCAGCACAGAACCCTGTGGAACTCCGTGACTAAAATAATGCTATCAGATGGAAATTATTTGAGCAATTGGAGTGCATTTCTTTTAATATCTGCAACACTAATCTCTGTAATAAAATATTGTAGTCAATGGTATCACATGCTGCACTGAGTTCTAGCACAGAGATGAGTCCACCATCACAGTGTTGTTTCTGTAATATGCTAAATCAGTGACTAAAACTCTGCAGATGAGCACAGAGGATCTATGAATCTAGGAACTCAGCCATTAAATCATTGAGAAGCCCTGATTTAAACCCCCAAAGGTACAATTATTTCACCATAGTTTAGTTTTTCCATACTGTTAATATATTAGAGGACCTGCTGTTGCACATTTCAGCTTTCAGCCCGTACCAGCTCAGGTGTTATCTCTGGTGAGATAATCTTTAACCACTCGTTACAGAGTGTTCTACATCCTGAATGTTGCATTTACACAAACAAGGTGTGATCAGAAGATTCTGAGAACACATCCATAAAAATCTAAAACTTCACCTGATTTAAATTTGTATTATCTCACATTTGAGATCATCTTCTCAGGCAGTTTGCAGCCTGGCTTCTATTTTTAGAATCCTGTGTACTACCACCTACACCGTGCACTCAAACATCAACTCCTGTTTCAAACTGGCCCGAACTTCATGTTGACAATCATCACAGGTGAAGAGGGAGATCAGGAGGGTTCTGCATCATGAATTAATTTCTCCTGTAACGTCCTGATACATTTCATGGAGAATCCTGGGAGTATAGTAGGTGTGGATCTTTGAGATAGAGTCTCCAACTCACTTTTTTTGTGTGCATGGTGCCTTTGATTTTTATTTTCTTTGCAGTTCCTGTTTGTGACTTCCAGCCCTCTTCATCTGCTCTGTACAGACCTGGTGCTACCTTGGGGCGACCCAGAGCGAAGAGCTGCTTCTGGGACACTTCTCAGACACTCTGGTGTGTCTATAGATACAGAGCAGCAGATTTTTGGCCACAAACAAAATCTCCACCTATTTACTAGATTTTTTTAAAATTAATATTAGTTACTAGATTTTTGCCCTCCTGTAATTTCTTAACGTGGTCCAGAGGTGCACGAGCAGATGACCCTGAACAGGAGATTAGCTGACATTAACTCAGATGGCTTTTGAGGGCTTTCACATGGATTTTTTGAACACCTTGTGAATCTTTGAACGTGATCATGTTTAAGTGCCTTTACGATTATTTGGTTTCTGATCTCTGCGGACACTGAAAGGATCCCTGGAAAAAAAGACATCTTTCAACTACATATGCAAAGTAAATACAGTAAAAAGTACTGCTTTTACAGCACAGAAGTACTACAGTACGATTACTGTGGTCCATAGTTACTTCTTCTTCACTGCTGTGTCCTTCATACACATTAGTCTGTTTTGGATTTTTGAATATTTAATAATTAGGAGCAGAAACTCACCGTGCTGACCTGTGAACAGTCCTGCATCAAACGCTCAGCAGCTCTTTGGGTCCACAGTCCACAGAGCAGGACTTTAGCCCATTTTTCTGATAGGACTGCTCCATTTAATCCCTCTATCAGCTTTACAGCTGCTGCTATCTGACCCACTATCACAGAGATTAGTGCACCTTGATGTAATGGCCCTGTTTTCATGTCTGCATCCTGATCTGCTCATTAGGAACCCTCAACATGAACTTTTACTGAGAACAGTTTAACCCTTGTTCTCCAAGGCCAGCCCGGCTCCGAATGTTGCTGCTCTTCAGTTTTCTGCTCTCCAAAGTTCTAGCACTGCTGTGAGTTTTTATTTTTTAGAAGTCCTTTAGTCAGATCATGATTTATAATCTTGTAAATCCTCTTTTCAATAGATGCCTGGAAGTTAAACTTTATTGTCACACCTTGGAGGACAGCCGCACGCATCATTTTATTGGAGCTGAGAGATTTCAGGCTGAAGTCTCAGCGTCACCTCAGAGTTTGTTTGATTTTAGGAACCAAAGGAAGATTTGGACTCAGAGGAGCAGATTTTGACCACTGTGACCTCAAGCTGTACCGCTGATAGCTGCAGAAACATCTGTGCTCTGCACTGGGACTTACACGGGGACAATTCCAGAGTTAGAGGTGAGTTCAGTCTTTATTTTATTTTTTCTTTAGTTTCACATGAACTACCAACAATATCATGGGTATATTGTTCCAGGAACTTTACAGCCTCAGCAAAAATCAACAAAAATGCAAAAACCTCAATAACTCATCATGATTACAGTGTAATCATACGGCTAAAACATCTACTAAAAGCAGTGATGCAAAAAGGCTGACAATATGACAGATCAGGGGTCAATGAAAAAAGTAAGAAATAATTTTTAAAAAGCAGAATAGGTATTTTTCTTTTTTTTAAATTTCAGTTTTATTAAGCCTTGAGTATGACCTTAAGCTTTAATCCAGTTTAAACAGGTGAGTTCAGGGCTGAGGGTGCTGAGCTAAATCACCTGCAACAACTGAAAAATGAGTACATGAGTTCCATTTTTTAAATGTGGGCCGAGGTTGCTCAGGTGGAGTTACGTACAGCATAAAGTTGGATGAGGCTTTCGAAGCCTTAAACCTTCTTTCTAATGATCAGCAGGGGGCCACTGACTATAAAGAAGTCTGAGAAAACGAGCCAACTGCTCCCAGTAAACACTTTCCTTAGCTCATGGTCATGGTGGCTAGTTTTAAGTCTTATTCAATAAAACATTTACTTGGTTCCACTTTGAGAAAAAAAGAAATAGGGCGGGGCTAATCAGTGGTTACAGTACTGCCCCGTGTAGATTCGCATCCACTGGCAGCATTTTTGACCATATTTAATCATTTAGGACCTCCCATAATATTTGGTTTCCTGAATATGTGAGTAGCCTCAAGTTTAAATTAAATAAAAATAAAATAAAATTAACTGGATGAAGCACGTAGATCACTATGGGCCTTCAGTCATCAGCCAATGAGAAGGAGGCATTGATGACAAAAAAGCTCAAAAACCTGAGGCTTCATAACCGGTGGGTGACGCGGCTGTGGCTATGTCCATCTTCTATATACAGTCTATGATTAAGTTGGCGCTCTGACAGAGATCCATCCATTCATCAAACCAGCAGCAGACCACAGGATGACAACCCGGGGATGTCCCTGCTGTTATGACGTCAGAGATCATATCTATAAGCATGTTTATTTCTGTTGTAAAGTTGGAAATTTAACAGGGCAGTCTGCGGGGACTGACTCACCTTTGCTGCCAGCTTCTAGTGGACATTAGAGGAACTGCAGCTGTTGTTCTTGTTGCTTTTGGATAATAAGACCCTGAGAGCACCTGAATGGGCTGAGTCTGAGCTAAAAGCGAAAAATCATCTGTAATAAATCTGGACTTTAATGAGCTGCATCCATACGCTGGAGGCTTAGCATAAAGCTAACGTGGTGCTCCACGCTGCACCTGCCCTTCAAACCTGTCTGTACTGGTTTCACTGGTGCTATAATGGAGCCTGAACTGGGACACAAAGCAGCAGAAAACGTGTTTCTCTCACCTGAACGTTCAGCGGGGACGCAGATTACCTCGGCGCAGCCTCCATCGTGCCTCCGTCGGTCAGTGCGCGGTGTGAGGAGTCGGTGTTTGGCTGGAGGAGCCTCCAGCTGTGCGTCCCTGCAAACCAGTTCAGCCCCAGCAAGAAGCTTCAGCCATCCCGACAGGACATGATGGTTGGAATTAAATAAAAGTAGAAGACGCCGTTTTGGCTGCTTTAATGATGAATCCAGCTGCTCTCGCCTGCAGAGGATGGAGGACGTTACATGACGGCTGGTGCGGAGGATCTGCTGCTTCTCTCCTGAGTCTGACCCATTTTAGTCTTTGTCCTCTGGTAGGGGGAGGGAAGGAGCCTGCATCCCCAATCTGAGGCGAACTGCGGTCTGATGTTCCCCCCAAAAAAGCCCGAAAAACATCAGACACACAACAAGAGAACAGCGGGCACAAAGAGCTCCGTCAGATTTAACAATACACACAGTTTATGTAAGATCCACACGGAGGCTCATCAATAATTACATCTGATCAGGAACAAAACATCTGAAAGAAATGCAGCCAGCGTGAAACAGATCAATAGTTTATAAAGCCCCCATCGCTGTATGGAAGCCCACCAATGCCTCTAAAACATTACAGCGGGAAGGAAAATAATGAATGTATGGAAACCCACAAAAACCATAAAGCTTAATTAATTATAGTATTTAAATACCTGGACATCAAATTTTTGAAATATATGGAAGCCTAATGTAGCCCTTGGAAAAGTAAAAACAATGGGATGCTAAAAATATGGAGCTCATTAAAGCATTCTGAATAACAAATATAAGATTTTTTTTAAAATAAAGGCCATTAATGGAAAGCTTATGAATAAATTAAGAGAAAAAAGAAGACATTTTTGGATTTAAAGTATGAAAGCCTGTAGAGGGACAGCAGAACAAATGACTGATAGAATTGCATATGGAAGCATGATGCACCCCTCTAGGAAAAGAAAGGGGAGCGCCGTGAAGCTTTCTGAAATCATCTGAGAAAAATAAGTCCTAAAAACTGAATGCTGATTATAAACTGGACATCTGGAAATGTCTGGACTAAATGTATGGAAGCTCTTAAAGGCCAAAAAGATGAAACTACACAAATAAATGAATGAAAAGAAAGTAAAAGTCTGGACAGCATTTTATTGTCACCCTTCTAAAATAATGGCCAAAGTAATTTGTTAATAAAAATTTGTATTTTTGCCTATATCATCACATTTTTAATATACAGGGTTTTTTTCAGGTTTTTTGCTGAAAAATGATATATGGAAGTTTAATGCAGCTCTCCAATAAATGAAGAAAAAATTTAATATCAAATAATAGTTAGGGCTGGATCAGGTGACCCTGAACTCTCCCTTAGTTATGTTGCTATAGGCGTAGGCTGCTGGGGGGTTCCCATGATGCACTGTTTCTTTTCATTCACCTCTTTTGGTACCCCACTCGACATTTAATCATTAATTATTAATCCCTGTCTCTCTTCCACGGTGTGTCTTTTGTCCTGTCTCTCTCGCCTAAGCCCCAACAGCAGATGACTTATCCTCCCTGAGGTTTCTTCCTGTTAAAATGGAGTTTTTCCTTCCTACTGTCGCCAACTGTTTGCTGATATTTGACTACTGGGTTTTCTCTTTGCATGGTGTGTATTACATGAGAAAAGAGATGTGATTTTCACGGCTGTGAATTAAGTTGGGCTCTAAGGCTGAACTTGCTGCTTTGTATCAGTTCATATCACAGATAAAAGGACACAAAATGCGAACATGTCCTCGTAATGGCTATCTGTGTTTACCTCTGTGCTGCACACATTCATTGAAACCAGCACCAGCACTGGCACGAGCACCGGCACCTCAGTGGTGAAAAAGTAGTATTTCAGTCTTCAACACCATCGTTTCACAGAACCTAGTGCACAAACTGTTCACACTTGGACTGAGCTCTTCCCTCTGCATCAGGGTCATGGACTTCCTGTCAAACAGGTTGCAATTGGTGAGGCATGATCAGATACCCCCTCCACCTCCTGCACATTTTAGGATCTGCGGTGGAAGTGGTACCCAGGTACAGGTACTTGGGTGTACACCAAAGTAATGACCTCACCTGAGGCAACAACACTTCCAGTCTGGTCAGGAATAAACACCACTCTACTTCCTCAAGAGGCTGAGGCACGCTGGACTCAGAAGCTATCCTCTCTTATTCTACAGATGCTTGGTGGACTCCTGCATCATTGTGTGGCACAGAAGCTGCTCTGTGCCACAGAAGAAAGCTCTGCAGAGGGTGGTGAAGGCCGCACAGAGGACTCAGTTTCTCCACCAACACAGACATTCACACCTCTAGATGGAGGAAAAGGGCCACCTGCATCCTAAAGGGCCCCACACACCCAGAACACACACCTTTTGTTCCCCTCCACTCAGGCAGGAGGCTGAGGAGCATCAAGAGCAGGACCACCAGACTGAGTAACAGCTTCTTCCCTGAAGCTGTGAGACTGTTGAACTCTGGTGGGGCTGTGTAGCTGCACTGCTCTCCCTCCATCAATCCCTGCACACACTTATGCTGCTGTTTTTGCACAATCATCAGTGCTGTGGCACCAAGAGTCACTACCTTTACTCCGTCTCAAACTGTTATTGTATATTGTTTATATTTATTCAGTTATGTATGTGCATATGTATATTCTGTTTATTTTACATTGTTTATATATAATATATAAGAATAAATATGAAAAAGTAAGGGAAAAACTAGGACCTGAGGACAGAAATTTGTTCCACTGCATGAAAATGTGACAATAAAGAATCAACGAATCCTTAAAGTCCTATAAAAATGGGATGATTACAAAAAAGACAATGGTTTGCATCATGTACATGTGACTGTCACAATATCAGATTAGCACATTTCATACATATGGTTAAAAAAAGCAAAGATTCGATCAATTTTGTAATGAAATTTATTTTTTCTTTTAGCAAATGAATGAAACTGAAAAGTACAAGAAGGTGGCAGGAGTCTGTAATCAAAACGCAAAAAAAAAAAAAAATTAAAAAAACCAAATAACTAAAAATAAAAATAAAAAATAAAAAATAAAATAAAAACCAACAAAAATTA
>VUQK01035147.1:11687-23739 GCA_015106715.1 Bujurquina vittata | reverse complement strand
CCCCCACCCTCAGGGCCAAAACAGCGTGTTTGCCCCGCTCGGAGCAACTCCGCCATCGAGACACTTGACTGTGCGCCACGTCCAGGGTCCGAGCGCTGCGTAGTTATTGACCAGAGGGCGCAACGCGTCTGCAGCCAACTTCTGTGGACTGGGCTCTTCTTCTTGTACGACACTGATATGAATGAAACACTGAGCTGCCGTTTGGACCTCGTCGTCGGAACCGGGCCGAGCGGCGTTTATTTGCAGGAGAAGTGAGGAGGAGACAGCTGATGAGAGATGTTGTTCTGGCAGCCGTACACTGAAAACTTCCGACCGCCCCAACAGAGACAGAGCAGCAGCTATACCAGGTATCAGCTAACGTAAACCTAACAATTAAATGCTTTGTTTAGTTTATGGCCTCACAGTGTGGCTGTTTGGAGATCTTGATAATATTTGTTAATAAATAACTGCCCCTCTCACACGCACTGAAAAGGTCAGCGCCCTGTCGCTTTGTTTATATCAGATATTTAAACATGTTTTTTTTTTTCGTGACAGTGAGTTGTTTGCATGCCCACGGGGTTCAAATTTATTGACAGTAACGACTTGGTGGGTCTATGTTATAGTTTCAAAGAGGCAAGAGCGCAACTACAGTTTGACACAATGACGGAAGCTCGACGGTTCCTGATTGGCTAATAATTCTGCCCTGGGCACAGAGGGCGGCTTCTGATTGGCTGATCATCGTCCTTGGCATCCTTCCCGAGGCTGGCGGTGGCAGCCCTGCGGGCTTCAGAGACCGACAGTCTGTGTGCGGAGGGAGCCATGTTGATGCTCGGTTTTGTGTCAAACGCATCATTTTGGATGGTTAACGGACTACGCGTTAAAAATAAGGAGCCCCGGCGGTGATTCCAGTCCCGCGATGAGAAGAGGAGCGCGGTGTGGGATGGTAGAGGGAGCGCTAGAGGAGAGCTGCTCTTAGGTCACCGGACGTAGTTGAAAGCAAGTGAAGTTGATGCTAGTTAGCTTCATAGCTAGGTAGCAACAGCTGGTGCGGAGCGCTGCGTGGGATGCGGTGTGTGGACTAAAACGATATATGTTTTTCCCCCCTGCTTGTGTCGTTTTGCAGAAGAAACATCAGCCGGACTGTATGAGGACTCGGCACTTGAAGCAACAAACAAAGGCGCTGCTGAATTCGCGCTAGCTTGCTTATGCTTCCTTTTCAAAACTAGCTGTTAGCTAACATTAGCATGCTGACAATCAGCTCGGATCTTCAGTCACGACCAACTATTTACTCGTTGAGTGGGTTCTAGGTTACTTTCAGGCAGTCTGCCAGTCTCGGAGGACCCCTTTGTGCGACAGTAAACTCTCAAACCTGGAGTGGGGAGATGGCAGTACACCCAGTCTCTGCAGAAAGCTACCGGTTCGCCTGCCCAGCTTGCCAGGGAGCGCCTAGCGGGCTAGCAGCATAACTTTCCTCTCACGGTGTCATTCAGAAGCTGCAGAGCTCACTTCCTCCATAGCCGACCCCTCGTACCTGAAGCAAGCTGGCGGCCATCCGAGTAGAAGCCGAGGACAAGGAGCTGGGGCCCATGGCCTGGGTGCTGAAGATGGACGACGCCACCATCGAGTCGGGGCTGGTTCACGACTTCGACGCCAGCCTGTCCGGCATCGGGCAGGAGCTGGGCGCCGGAGCCTACAGCATGAGGTTAGAGAGACGGAGTCAACATTGTCAGTCCCAGCTTCATAGCACGCAGCAGTGGGTCGCTGGCAAGAACAACGCACACACACTGTCTCTGAGTGCTAACATTACAGCACCCCTTGGTGTTTTATTCCCTTTGTGTTGGGTGTGATGGTTTCTCTTTGTTTTGGGATTTGGACACGGAACAGTCACAGCAGGGTGCCACGATCAGGGACGAAGATTAATTTCTGTAAACGCACACAAAAGCAGAGACGGGGACACGTGTTATACTGCCAGGGACAATGATGTTTTTTATCAGTCTGTACTGTTTGTCTCAGAGCAAGCCTGTGCTGCCAGCAGATGGGTAAAGTTTTTGTTACACCCAGGAAGTCAGGAAGGTTTTAAAAACAGGTCTGTGGCTTTGTTTCTCATGATCAGAGTTAGCTGTTCAAGTCTAAGCTAATAGGGCTGAATTGAGCTCTTTTTGTGTGGTAATAATTTCTCTCCTTCAGTTTAGGGCATACATGCAGATCTTTTATAATGGAAGCAGGTATTTTGTCTAAGTGCTATTTTGTCTAAGCAATGATCCATGATATATTTTAGCCTGAATATTTTAGCGCCATTTGACATTTTCAAACTTTTATTTTATGCCCTCCTACACCCTTTCAAATGATTTCATCCCAAGATGGTTTAGTAACCATTTATTCATTGTAACCACAGGTCCTGAGTTTATTAGGTATTGAAATCTTCTTAATTTATTGCATTGTTTTTACACTGGCACACCATGTTTGGCCTTATGTGTTTTGTGAGAGCAATCATAACCAAACTACTTAAGTTACTGATTATTTAAGCATGCTAATGTCTAGAAAGCTTGTTTTGATTTGTATGAGCACTGTTTGCATTTGCACTGTTGACCATTAGTGTCAGCTGGTAGCAGCCTTGTTTAGGTCTGTCTGGAAACGCCATTATTAGGCAAACTTTTATTTTAAACACAGTTAGTGGCCCACATTCGATTAGTACACCCCAGTTTGCACAATCCCAGATCATTTTCACACAATACTGAGCTGTAGTTGCACACACAGACTTGTTGTTATTATGCAGAATGGAAAAATATACAGAAAACCCTGGCCCGTGACTCCGACAGTATTGGAAACCTGTTGTTTCTGAGATCCCTATTTTGGGCCCGTTTGGCCTCTTAGACAGAAATGTCTCTTCAAATCAATCTAGTCTTTTCCAGAATGATAATGCAATGACAGCTTATGCTATGACCTTTAGAGTCACCTGATTTTAGTCCAGTTTAAATATTTGTTCCCTCTTCCACCATCATCAAAAGACCAGGTAAGGGAGTGTCTTTTGGAAGATTGGCATTCATCCCTCCAGTAGATTTCCAGAGATCTGGAAAATGAATGCCAGGGTGCAGAGGAGACTTTGACATCACGTGCTGCTGGCCCAACCCTTTTATTTAAACACATTATGTTGGTTTTTGCCAGCATTTTTTACCTGTCTGTACTTGCAGACTACAATAAATGTGTAGTCTAGGTGCACATTTTTTTTCTGCATGGTGCCAGTTTTAATATAACAGCAAACCAGTTTTTCCCCACTTTCTGGTCACCCAGGTTATTCCAGCATTTATTCTGACAGTTTGAAATCCTAGCTGGGCAGCACTACTCTGTCTGCAGAGGATGCATATGCATTTCAGGGAACCCTGCTGTCAGCTGGACATCTGATGGCAGGAGAAGATCTTCTCTGGGGAAGCAGCTAAATGATGGTGTGAACTGTCCCAATAACAAGATGAGAAAGGCCCGGGCTTAGCGGTCATTAGCAACAGAATGGGGGTCTCCAGTAGCAAATAAATTTAGGAAGCGTGGTTCTGTTTATGAAATGATAAATCCAAAATGCAAAAAGGAGTCGCCAAATATATCTTGCCAACTAAAGTTTGTTTGTGAGGAATAACTGAGGTGAGTAACTTTGCTGTAAACCACCTGTTCAATTAGTAATTTTTAGTATGTGTGCACTCTGTTATGTAATAGGTTAATGGGAGGTGGTGATATTTGCATGATGAAGGCAAGCCCTCCGAGAACAAGCATGCGTTTTATCTGCAGCCTCCTCATCCGTCTGCTTTTAGTGTGTGTTTATCTGAGTGTGACGTATGTGTGTGCCTGTCACTTATGTGTGTAAGCAAGATTACTGGTATTCAAGGGATGGTATGCATTGACAGTATTAGTTTCTGCTTCAGATGTAGTGCTGTCTGTGGTGCAGGGGTGGGTCGTGGGTGTGTTTAGAGTCAGCAGCTGATGGGAACAGAATGTCTCGGTGTTATTCAGTGGAAAGAGCTCCTCAGATTTCAGGAAGCAGATGTAGTTTTCGTGGGCAGCATGGCTCAGCAGGGCTGTGGCACCCATGTTGGCACTGCCTGGGCTCGCGCTCTCTGCAGAGAAAATACACCAGCAAGTGACTGAGAGAAAGTGATATGAGGCAGGATAAATCTAGCCGGCAGCTGTTTGAAAGACTTTGTTGTTTTGAGGAAGGTGCTGCAGGAATTATATATGAAATTTGGCGAGTAGTTTTTAGTTTGGCTCCAGGTTATTTTTCCAGGTAACAGGATGCCCTGATCTGCATATCTTTGAAGAGATGGGACTTCTTTTTTTTTTTGCACATGCACTGCACACGCACACTCATGTTCTCTGTGCACCCGTTGACACTCCCTCAGCATTTGTCAGGGTGAGCCGAGGACGGGAAGGTGGCAGCCAAGTGTGAGAGATAGCCTTAGCTGCTGACATATACTGTCTCTGGGTGTTTCTGTTCATTTATCCTGCTGCGGCCTCATGCATACATAATTGAAGAGTCATTTTGATCGATGGAAAGTCTTCATCACTTATTCTAAAAAAAGGTGATCCATTGAATAATAATTTTACGCTGTGCCCAATTGAAAGTGACGTATCACGAGTTTGAAATGGCACAAACGTGGGGTGGGGGGTCCAGTACATGATTTCGTTCACTTTTAGGAGGGTCACAGTGATTATGTTGTCATCAGGATGTCAGTAAATTCTTTAACTAACTTTGAAACAAAAGCTAGTTGAAAAATATTCATGCCAGAGGCAAGGAAAATACAAAAAAATCAGCTCTAAATGGGAAAACTTGTCTCTCACAACTGTTCTTTTTATCATTTTATCTCCCCCCCTCCCCCCCGTTCTTTTCTCTCACTGACTTGTTTGTCTCTTTCTGTCCCTCAGTGATGTGCTGGCTCTGCCGATCTTTAAGCAGGAGGACTCCAGCCTCCCGCCTGAAAACGAGACCAAAAATCCCCCATTCCAGTATGTGCTGTGCACCGCCACCTCGCCCGCTGTCAAGTTGCACGATGAAACGCTCACATACCTAAACCAAGGTGAGACGCACAGAACAGCTGCTGACTCGAGGAAGCAAGTTTTTGTTGACTGATTTTGCAGGGCCCCAGTTTGCGTTGCGGGGCTGCCGTCAGCTAGCCAACGTCAGTGAATAATTTCAGTGGGATTACAGTAAAACAAAACTTTCACTGATTTGAGTCTTTTTGCTGGTTTGCTTTATGGTGGTTTGCTCATAGTCGAGATTTGTTGTGATGCTTTTTAGCATTATTATGCTCTGTTACCCACTCCATCACTCTGACTGACATTTTCTCAATGGAATAATTATTTGTCGAACTCCGGTTTTTAAGCTCAGGTTATTTCTTTCTCTGCACTTTGTTACTTCCACTTTAATATCTTATGTCAGAATTTTTTTATTATTGTTTTGGGTGAAGGGAGACTGGCAAAATAAGAATTTCTCTCCATGGTATAAACTGCTGTTTATAATCAAAATGGAAACAGTAAATTTAGCATTGCAGCAGTGAAACACCTTCATTACACAGAGCAAACAATAACTTTATCGCAGGCTCTACAAATAAAGCATCTGACAGGCTCTTAAACACTACTTAAACACAAGTAGGGTGATTTTTAAAGATTAAAAAAAATCAAGAAATAAGAAAAGGTAAACATTCATTCAGATGTGATCATTTAAAGAGTAATAAAACACAAATTGTGTCCACAGCGGCACTCAGAGGATTCTGTATCTAAATTTGGTTTTGAGAGGTAGTTTGAGAACACTTTGTTGGCCCAAAACAACTCAGGAGCAAGCTCAGCTCATTGTTGCTCCTTTTTTCTTTTTTTTCTCGCTTTGTTCTTGGAAGTTTGATAAGTTTTAAACTCTGTAACTACAGCGTAGATGGGCAGCCCAGGAGTTAAGATAACCCATTTGTTTGAATAACACTTATCAAACGTTCTTTACGCTAAATGCAGTAAAACACAGTCCTGTATGATTAAACAGAGGAGTCAGAAGAAAAATAAAATTATAAATGCCAAAAAAAAAACTTCAACACCAAGAATAAAATAAAACAGTCGGTGAATTAAAGCTTTATATGGACCCATGAAAGTGATAACATCAGAAATAATGCACAGAGGAATCCTATAGCTGACAATAAAAGAATGAAATAAGTAATCCAAATAGTAACATAAAAGTGCGAGTCATAGTTTTAGTGCCATTAATACTCAGTATTGAGTATTTTATCAGAGGAGGAACCTTTCCTTCAGTATTGCACAGAATACATTAAAAAAACAAAGCCTGGACCTTTTCATGGAGTCTGTGAAATTAAAATACATTTGTGTTCTTCTCTCTTTCAGGCCAGTCTTATGAGGTGCGTATGTTGGACAACAGGAAGGCAGGAGAGTTACCAGAGCTCAACAACAAGATGGTGAAGGTGAGAGGATCCTCACAGCTGGAGGGCAAACATGTATCTCTCTTGTTAACAGTACACATTGTAGCTAACGTGTGTGTGCAGAGCACAGTGCGAGTGGTGTTTCACGACCGTCGGCTGCAGTACACAGAGCACCAGCAGCTGGAGGGCTGGAAGTGGAACCGTCCTGGCGACCGTCTCCTTGACATCGGTAAAGATGCCTGGCGAGAAATGTTTGCTTAGACTGTCTCAGTCATGTGTGTGATTTGGAACTCAAATATGTGTGTGTGTGTGTGTGTCCGTGCATGCATCTGTGCGTCTGTCTCAGATATCCCCATGTCAGTGGGCATTGTGGAGCCAAAGACTCACCCCTCCCAGCTGAATGCTGCAGAGTTTCTGTGGGACTTGAACAAAAGAACTTCTGTGTTTGTGCAGGTAACACTCAGACATCCGCCGCTCTCTTTTTCACACACACACACACACACACCCTCTCTCTTTCAGACACATGATCAGTGTGCTGCTGAATTTCCACATCAAACGCATGTTTTGACGTCGTGGTGTCTACCTACTGTCTGCAGGTGCACTGCATCAGTACAGAGTTCACTCCCAGAAAGCATGGTGGCGAGAAGGGCGTCCCCTTCAGGATCCAGATCGACACGTTCACCCAGGGAGACAACGGAGAGTACACGGAGCACCTTCATTCTGCCTCCTGCCAAATCAAAGTCTTCAAGGTGCACATTCAGTCTTGCCCGTCCACTTTCTTAAACTGAGTCAGCCCTCACCTGTTAAATCTCCTCTGCTTCCTGTTTAGCCAAAGGGGGCAGACCGCAAGCAAAAGACTGACCGGGAGAAGATGGAGAAACGCACATCTCAAGAGAAGGAAAAGTACCAGCCTTCTTACGATACCACTATCCTGTCAGAGGTCGGTACAGAGCTACTATGAACTCCTAGGCTTTATGTGGCTTTAACACCAACTAGCCTGTAATACTAACAAGCTTCAAGGGTCCGTTTTCATTCATAATGTGAATACAAAAGACTCCATCACTGCCAACCATTCTTTAAAGCACAGTGCTTCAGATCTAAGAACTGAAGAATAGCAATAACTTTAATGCAGAGAGCTGTTAAAATAGCACAATCCTCTTAATTCTCTGGCTTTATGCAGAACACACTGAAGTGTATAAAAAACCTGAAGCAGCCAGTTACCAAGTGGTTATGGATCAGCGGGCTTAAACCTCAATGCATCAAAATATGATAGTACATGTTTAATTCAGACCATTTTTTTCTCTCACTGCAATTTTATTATAGGGATCCAGTCGTCTAATTTAAATTTAAATTTGATGATACTAGAGAAAAAATCTGACATCTAAAAGTAAGAAAACATTCAGTCAGATTGATTTAAAGACTGAGTGCAGCAGCCAGCCAGCCTTCCTTGCCATAAAACATTTACATTATGAAAAAAAACTGAGCTAACGAAGCAAAGCCATAGAATTATTGATTTGATTTATTTTATTTTTTTGGGTGGGGGGCTGCTTTTGATCCTGAACTAGTCTTTTTATCTCATCATTAATTGTAAAGTTTTTAATTTAGAAACTTAAGTTGCTTATGGAGAATCAGGTTCAGTCGTTGGAGCACCGAAATGAATGAATGAAAATAAGGAAATGCTTAAATTTCTCTTTGTGTTGATGAGTTGTGAGTAAAGGTTTGGGTGCACCGTGGCAAAACTTGTCATTTCAAACTGGGCTGGAAGGGTGTGAAATTTGGGAAAGTCTGGTCTAGACTAAATAGTCGTGCTAATGTGACAGAAGTGTCATCTGATGGGTTTTAATTTGTTCTCTTTGTGTTTCTGTCTTATTGATTATACACATGAATGAGATCCTCTGAGGCTCTTAACCCTTCATACGCTGGTCAAACCAGCTACACACTGCACTCCTGCTGTCACAGGTTGCAGGCTGCGCGCGCAACCTTTGTTAGTCCCCACAACTACTTGCAGTTCAGTGTAATCACCAGGCAACCACTGAAAATCTTTCTAGTCTGAAGGAGTGTGCTACCATAATGTAACATTCATGCATCCAGTTTCTGAACCGCTCGTCCAGTTTAGGGTTGTGGGGCTTAGAGCCTTAACCAGCTGACATCGTGCAAGAGGTGGGGGTACACCCTGAACAGATCAACGGTCTACTGCCCAGCTTATGTCAAAACATGTTTTAGTCATCATTCGTACGCTTTGCAGCTTTGAGCTCGAACTTCCCCGGCAGCCATTTGGGACTGTTTCTTCCACCAGTGTGGGGTGGCCAGCCTTTATTTATTAGCATGAATCACGTTCTGCAGCGATATCAGAGACTCGGCTTTTAATTGGTTTTTGGTCCTATTAGAGGAAAACCTGCTAAATGCTGCAGGAACATAAATTACTGCATAGGGGAAATGGTTTGCATTTTGTTTCAAGGGAAATTTTTTTTTGATAATGCCTCTCGTCTCTTACAACTTGTATCAAACTAAGTTTGTTAGTAATGAAGTCTAAAAAAGTCCAAAGAATTGCCTTTTATCAAATAAACTATTTATTTAGTGAAATTGCATCTGTGCTCCTTTTCTTTCACAGATTATTTTTGTTGTATTCATAATGATGCAGTGATCTTTCAGTGATATAAGCAGAGATGTTTGGCTGGTAACGGGGTCCACATCAAAACTAAAACCCTTCGCAGACTGTTTGAAGTCAACCCATGTGTTTATCACAGTTGTTATTGGAGCATAAACACAATGATGACTCCCATCTCCCTCTGCTGTGTGTCTGTATGTAGACAAGGCTTGAGCCCATCATAGAGGATGCAGGCGACCATGAGCTGAAAAAGTCCAGCAAGCGGACACTTCCCGCTGATTGTGGCGACTCCTTGGCCAAAAGAGGCAGTGTAAGCACCCTGCTCCACTCTCCTCCTCCTTTCAATCACTCCATACACTGCCTTCCACCTTTTTAGGACCCCTTGGCCTGTAGATTCATGGCCCTCAGTTGCTGTTCAGGGGATGTTGTACTGTACTTGACATTAGGTTGGATGGGGCTAAGTTTCTTTAACCTGTTATTTCAGCGTAGTTTGAGCTGCCTGTGTTATCTTTATGTGGTTGTAATTGTTGAGAATTTAGAAGTGTGTCTTTCCACAGTGTTCTCCTTGGCCAGACAACGCCTACACCAGCACCAACCAGGCAGCTACTCTCTCCTTTGCCTCCACGCCGCTGTCCACCTACACGACCTCCTCAGTACTGGACAGGTACATTTTTAGAGTGTGTGTGTGTGTGTGTGAAGAGAGAGAGCTTTTGTTTTTGGTTCGTTGTTGGGTTTATTGGTGGGGTTGGTTGCTTAGTTTTGTTTTGGGGTTTTTTAAGCAAAGTGTATATCTGTCCTAATTGATATCTTTGTTTTCCAGTGACTCGTCCTCGCCCAATCACCAGGCTGACTCTGGCAGCCTTGGCAACTCGGAGGTTAGTGTTTGGGTGACACACCTGTACGAGCTGGTGGAAAAGTTAAAGAATCTAATGTTTGTAATCAAAGATCTTGGCGAGAAAAGAAAAGCTCAGGTGTAGATGGTAAAGTAATTGATGGCTGAATTGCTTTGGTGCGAGTGTGCTGAGTCACTGTCACGCTGCCATGACTCAGCTGAATATTGCAGCGCCTCTGTTAATGGTTTTAGTAACATGTGCAATTTCAGGAAGAGAACGAAGGAAAACATCTGCTGTAAAGAACACCTGCTGCCACGTCACGATACCTTAATGGTACTTTTTCATTCCTTCACAACACAAAATTAAGATTTGTGTGCCCATCTTTACAGCAGTTGAGCCCCACTGCCTCCATACAGGACACACAGAAGTGGCTGCTGAAAAATCGCTTCAGCTCCTACACACGACTCTTCTCTAACTTCTCAGGTATGCACAGGCAGGTTGTCAGAGTGTAGCCAGACATGGTTATAATGTTGTAACGCGCATTACGAGTGACCGTATGTCCTCCTTTTTGGCTTAGGTTCTGATTTGTTAAAGCTAACCCGGGACGACCTGGTCCAAATTTGTGGGCCAGCAGATGGGATCAGGCTCTTCAATGCACTCAAATCCAGGTGGGTAACATGTGAATAGGTAACTCTGGTGAAGCAGAACAAACACTTCAAGATCTATAGACACGACATGGGGCCGTCTACAACAAAAACAAGTGATTCACAGCTTGAACTGTTTGTGTGCAGGTCAGTGCGTCCCAGGTTGACAGTATATGTCTGTAAGGAGTCCCCTCAGGAGAGCCCCCTGCTGGACAGACACAGCACTAATGAAAATGGAGAACATTGTCTCTCCTCTGGTTTACACGGTAAAGTCGAGCAGATGCTGCTGATATTAGTCAGGGACAAAATGCCATCTGTGATTATTGTCATGAGTCTGAACCCGGTCGGGTCTGTTTCTGTGCAGTGTACCATGCTTTGTATCTAGAGGAACTCACAGCTGCAGAACTCATCCGCAAGATGGCGTGTGTGTGCAGCATTCCATTGGGAACGATCAACCAGGTGTACCGACAGGGTCCTACAGGCATACACATCCTGCTAAGTGACCAGGTAAACACACATGAACCTTTTACTCTTCAGCAGTTTAATATTTGGTTATTTGAGCCAGTCTTAAGCCAGGGATCTATCACATGTAAGGGCCACCTCACATAGAAAACAGCTTCTGCTGTGCAATAATAGTTTCTTGCTGCATTGAGCAAGTGAGAGCAGCTGACACGCGTGCAGGCAGAGCACAGCAGGCAGCTCAATACAAATTTGGGACGTTCGCTCAGCCTAGTTGAGTATATGCTACTTTCTGTGTGAAAGGACCCTAAAGCTAATGTGTTAACCAGTACGCCACTATTTACCAGTGACGGTGGATATTTATTTATAAGTAAAGTTTGCACCAGCTCAGTGTTCACGTACGGTGTGATGGAAAGCTGAGTGTTTGTGAAGCAAATGAGTTATCTTGTCTAAACAGAAGATGCCTTTATTTATACATACTAGAAACTAGATAAAAAGACAGATTGTTTTATTTCAGACAAGTGCCGCAAACAGGTAAAAACTGAAATAATTGTGACACACCCTGGAGTTCAGAATAGTTGATGTCAGGCGGTCAGGTGCTCAGTAGGGATGTCCTTGATGAGTGTCATGTACCAGCGCAAAGTTCAGGCAAAACAGGGAGACCGCACAGATCATGCAGTTCAACAGAGCTAAAATCTCTTTAAATAAAAAATGGAATGGCTAAAAGGAAGAAAATGAAACCAAACAATCCACACCGTCCTGCTGGGGAGAAGAGAGAGAGGGTGGGTTAGATACCCGACCCATTCAAGCAGTTAGCTGAGCATCCTGCCCTCTCGCAACTAGAAAGAGGGAGGACGAAGCAGGCAGAGCGGACAGGTGAGAAATTTACTACTCGTTTAAACGAGAGGGAAAAATACGTCAGCCAGTCCAAAAGACAGAAAACACTCCGAAATCATTGTAAACTCAGCAGTCTAACAGATGTTGACCAGTAAGCATACAAATACTGTGTGTACTTCAGAGCCATATGAAACGGTAATGACATTCCTTGGTAATCAAATAGTGTTTCAAGTGTTGCACACGCACAGTGTCGGGTTAGTTTGTAGGGTTAACAGTAGTGCTGGCAGCACA
>VUQK01035147.1:0-11667 GCA_015106715.1 Bujurquina vittata | reverse complement strand
GGCAGCACAAGCAGCCCCCTTACTTGTCCATGCGCCGGGCGGACAGATTTATTTGCACATTGCTTTGTTGCATAGTTATGTGCCAGGTTACTCTGTCACAGCCGGCATCTGCTTGCTTCTCCTGCTGGCTCGCTCTCAACGGCCTGTCGGCCCCGGTTACGTCAGGTGGTGTTGTAACATCTTTGGGCAACAGGTAACTGCTGCTATAATAAAATTGATTTAAACAACTGTTAGTTCTGCTGATGACCAGCAGGAACAGCAACACTGCTGAACGTCTGGTTGACTCACCGTGCGCATCCTCAGCGCTGAGCTTTAAAACTGGGCTCTAACTGGGACTGGCGCTTGGAGTGCACAGAGGGAGAACCGGGGAGTTCTGCCATTGTTTTCCTCTGAGTGTAAATAACGCTGTGCCATGGGTAGTGTCTCTCATTTGCATATTGTTCACGGCCTCCTGCACTGGATTGTTCTTCTGAGTATCAGTTACCTCACGAGTGCCGTCACTTCATGCTGTTTTTTCTTTTCCTTCCACAGATGGTTTACAATTTGCCTGATGAGAGCTGTTTTTTAATCAGCACTGTCAAAGGTCAGCTCATAATGTGTCTGTACAAACACTGCAAGCCACACTTGATCTTTGTTTGACAAGGATTTAATGTCCTTTTGTGCTTTCTTTTTTATTTCTTCCCACAACTCCAGATGAGTCAGGCGAAGGACTCCATCTAATCTTGAAGTAGTGAGGAGGACAGATGGCATCACTAATTCTCCACCCTCTGTTTTGGAGCAGAAGCCTCCCTCTGTCCATCCCCCTGCCTGCCTCTACTCTTTCCCTCTACTTTCCTCCCTGTGTCTCTAAACGATAGCTTGACTGGAGCAGACAGACTGCGCTAAAGCCATGTAAATGTTAGAATCTGACATGGGTGTGTCCACTGTTTCATATTGAAAACATTATTAACGAAGGAGATTAGTTCAAAGAAGAGAGACCAGGGGGGATATGGGATAAGGGGGAAAGTTAACAATGTTCTATGTATTTTTATTTTTTAGGTTTTTTTTTGTCTTTTGTATGGTTTCTGTGTAGAGACGGGAGAAAGGGGCTGGCAGGAGAAGGAAAGCGTTTCCTTATTGCTCGTTGCCCTTCCTTCACAACGCACACAACCAGCACTAGGCCAGTATTTGGTAACCTGTACTGCTGAACAGCATGCGATCTCATACTAACTCGCTTAAAGGAGAATCCCACCGTAGCCCGCTTGTTTAACATTCTCGATGGGTTTGTCTTAATAAACCATTATCATGCGTATTGATCAGCTGAGCTTGGTAACCCCCGGAAAGAAACGGGCTAAATTTGTGGAAGTGGCGTCGTTTGTAGATGTTGACGCCACTTTTTTGTTTTGTTTTTTTCTTGGACTTGTCAGACAGAATGATTTTCATTAACTCGCGTCTCACGGAGTCATCCTCCAGTGATTTACAGCCATATTTCTGTGTTGTCATGACGTCATGCTCTGCTTTCCTGATGTACGTCCTGTTCTGAGCTTTTACCTGTTTTACATCATGCTTTATTTATGGATCAGCTGTTTCTCTCATTGAATTGACTTGTTTCTGGTGCCATACCGGCTCTTTTTTTCTTTCTTTCTTTCTTAGCTCAATCTTTTACTCACACTTACACACACACACACACACAGAGCGCACATACACTTCATCTTTGACTCCTCTGCTTTGTGTACTGACTTTAAAACACCCATTTAGAAAGTGTGTTTCAGAGATTTTGGCCATATATGTGCAAGGAAGGAGAAAAAAAAAAGGGATGAAACCTCTGCCTATCCAAAAACCACCCATCATGTGGACCAAACAGGTTTTTAGATTCTTAGGCATTTTTTCCTTTAAAGAAAAGCCTCTGTGACTCCGGACATCTTAGAAGCATTAAGAGACGATTAAAGTTGAGTTTCGTATCGTTGTTTGTGCACTAAAGTAATAAACCTGCTATTTCGGGATCTGCTTTGCAAGAAAACCCCCATCTGGCTGGCAGAAATGCATTACCTGGTTTCAATAGTCTTATTTCTGGAGACCAGAAAATCTTCACAGCACCACATCCACGTTGTATTTTTATGTAGCTGAACGCGGGGAGTCGTGTCTTTCGAGTGCCCTTATCTTTGAAAAAGTAACGGGAAGCCTCGCTGCTCCTCAGTTCAGTCGACTTTTCATTTTGGTACACAGTGTTTTGGCATTTTTGAAGTGCATACACTTGAGATTTTCAGTGTCTGAATGTGTGTGTGTGTGTACGTGTGCACGCGTATCATTTTCTTTTCTTGCAAAGAAAACTTCATTATGTCAGTTGTTAAAGAAAAAAGAACTTTTTTTCCTGTTGGTATAATGAAACCGTGTTTTAGCTTGCTATGTAGTAAAGAGCATGGGGAAAAGGTAGGAAATGGTAAAAAAAAAACACATTTTGTCAATGACTGTAAGCCCTCCCTGTCTTTTTCCAGAAGTTAGAGACCAAGCCTGCACTGAAGAAATTCACAAAATTCAAGCTTGATGTGTAGTCAGTAGTCCTACTGCCCCCCCCGACCCTCTTCTTATCCGAGAAGGAGAACAAAACAATAAAACAGAATGTCGAGACTAAAACGTGTTCGTCTCACCACATGCCAGAGCCAGGACTGTAGCGCTTGTGGTGTTTACAAGGACATGAGCACCACAGCACAGTAAGCTGTGGTCATCAGCTCAGACATTAGTGAGAGTCCGGCAAACTCTGATGAGCAGTTTTGGTCCGCTGAAGGCCTGACCGTGTGACTGTCTGTGTGACTGTGTGTAAGCGAGTGCGAGCTCAAGAGGTGACCACTGATGATGTACAGCCTAATGTCTGATGATGATGATGCTTCTCATGTACACAGTATCATATGCTGGAGATGTACACAACCACATGTGCTGGGAATAAATGATTTCATAACTTTGCCTGGTGTCCTGCTTTATTAAAAGGATGGTTTGTAATTTATCATAAAAGATGAATCTTTTTGCTGGATTATGTATCAAGCGCCTACTTCTCACCCTAGCCCGCTGATGAATGTAAAGGAGAGGCAATCTTCTCTGTGGTCTTCCTCTTTTCCTCCTGCCTTCCAGCTCCATCTTCAACATCGTATCCCATCCCTCCTCTGCACAGGTCAAGACCATCTCAGCTTTCCCTCTCTCACTTTCTCCAAACTGCTCAACCTGAGCTGTTCTCATTTTTAATCTTTTCCGTTCTGGTCATTCCAACTGAAAATCTTAACATCTTCAGTGCCACCACCTGTCTTTTTGTCACTGCCACTGTTTCCAAACACATCATAGTAGGTCTCACTACCATCTCGTAAACCTTCCCTTTCACTCTCGTTACTATCCTTCTGTCACAAATCACCCTGACACCCCACCTGCACTCTACTTTGCCTCTCTTGTGCACTGTCCATTGCTTTGGTTGGTTGACCCCAGGTACTACTGACTTCCTTTTCTCCCCCTCTCCAGGCTCTTCCACCTGCGTAATACAGATCACACACTCATCCTGCCTGAGCTCATCTGTCAACCTGTTGATCACTGCTGCAATTCCAACTACAAACTATTTTTTTTATTTTAAAAGTAATAAGTTTCACTGTTCATCTCCGTTAAATAAAAAGTTCCCTCCAGAGCTGCAGATGTCACAGCTCTGTTGTTGGGTTTTACTATTTATGGTTTTCCTTTAAGTTTGTTAATAGCCCAGCAATCACCTTTTAAGACTCCCTTCTTTCCTTTGCTCTTTTGTGTGTGTGTGTGTGTTAGTTTTAGACAATAAATACAATTAGTGCAAGAAAATCAGTTGCACTAAAAAATGAGCAGCTGGGTTTTTTTTTTCCTGTTGCACTGCACAATGACGACTGTGACGGTGCAGAGCACTGGCCCTTTGTTGCAGGACAACAAATTAGGTGCTGCATTGACTCATAATTTATTAAGGAGATTGTAAGCATAAAACACCTGGCTGCGATCACCTAAAGCAGATGTTTCAGACTCAAAATCATGCTAATGTTCACTCTTTTTTTCTTATCAGAGGCTGTATTACACCTGGGATGAAGAGTGACTATAGCAGGTGCAAATGAATTAACAGACCAGATGAAAGCATACATCAGTCTACCTACAATCTGGGGGCTGAAAATAGGTGGTGACTCCTCATTAAAACTGTCTTTATTGGCAAGTGTTTAAGTCCCACATTTCAGGGGCTCAAACCTCTGAAACTGTGCGAACCCATGAACATCATCAGATTCTGATTCCTTCCTTGAGATGCTCTGCCCGGCCTTTAAGATCACTTTGAGTGCATAACAGGTGCAGCACCCTGCTTCCTCAGAAGATGGGTCAGAGGCTGAGAATGGATCTCACATACATAAGGTTTAAGACAAGGAATGAACCATGTACAAAATGTAATGTTTTCATTTGAGTGATATTGCTGCGCAGCAGGTATAGCTAATCAACCATGAGAAAGATGCTGCATAGCATTAGGACCCTGAAATCCTCCATGTTGTCTACACTCCAGATAAAAACAGCCAAAGCGTACAAAGTCTACTAAACATCCAGGAATGTGAATATTGAGTTGTGCATCTTTAAAGAGTAAATAACATACGTCAAATTTCATGGTTCAACTCCTTGCACTGCCTCCCAATAGAAAGTAAAATTAAAAGGAGGATATTATACAGTACTAGTCACAAGTGTGGACACACCTTTTCATTCAGTATTTTTTTCCTCCATTGTATATTAATGATGAAGTCATTCAGACTATGAAGGAATACATAAAACACAAAACAAAATATGTTTTAGGTGTTAGATTCTTCAGTAGGCCCTTTTGCTTTGAGTACAGCTTTGCACTCTCGGAATTCTCTCGAGCAGCTTTATGAGGGTATCACCTGAAAGGGTTTCACAACAGTCTTGAAGGAGTTCCCAGAGGTGCTGAGCACTTGTTGCTTTGCCTTCACTCTGTGCTCCAACTCATGCCAAATCACCTGAATTGGGTTTAGATCAGGTGATTTTGGAGGGCAGGTCATCTGACACACCACTCCATCACCCCGGTCTTGGTCAAATAGCCCTCACAAAGCCTGGAGGTGTTTTGGGGGTCCTTGTCCTGTTGAAAACAAACAATGGTCCCACTAAGCACAAACCAGATGGGATGGCATGCTGCCGCAGAATGCTGTGGTGGCCATGCTGGTTAAGCGTGCCTTGTATTTTGAATAAATCCCCAACAGTGTAATTAAGCAGCAAAGCACTGATGTTGAGATGTGTGTGCTACTCTAACTCTGTGAAGCATTTAGGTGGGCTCTTATCTGGGGTGCTGTTAACTTGTGGTTTCTGAGGCTGGTAACTCTGATGAACTGATCCTGAGTAACAGAGGGAACTCGGGCTTCCTTTCCTGGGGCGGTCCTGATGAGAGCCAGTTTCATCATCATTTGATGGTCATTGCGACTGAACTTGGGGAAACTTTCAAAGTTCTTGAAATTTTTCTAATTGACTGACCTTTATTTCTTAAAGTAATGATGGACTGTCGTTTTTCTTTACTTATTTGAGTATTCTTGCCATAATATGGGTTAGAACATTACTCAAATAGGGCTATTCCCTGTATACCAACTCTACCTCTTAACAACACAACTGCTGGTCTCAAACACATTAAGAAGGCAAAAGATTCAAGAAAATACCTCTCGACAATGCGTAGGTGTTAACTGAAAGCCATATCGTGTGACTATAATTTAATTCCAGGGGAAATTATTTAATTGTTTTTAAAAAAAAATTAAGTATGGGACTGCAATTTGAACCAATTCGATAGAATGGCCCGAATATAAAGTAAAGAAATTACCTGTTTTGCATAAGGATACTTATGTTTTTTCTTCATTATTTTCAATTTGCCATAAAGTGATTGCAGCTTCTACTTTGTTTGTTTTTTTTGGGGGGGGGGGGTGACGCAAAATGACTTGATGTCATTCACGACACATATGTTCGACAGATTACAGGCGAACAATCATTTACAGCGGTTTAAATACCGGCAGAATTTTGAGGAGCAGAATCCAGTCATGGAAATAAAAGCTCCTTCGCTTTCCACTTGTTCCCGTTTTCATTAAAACGCTACTGAGTCTGCGCGGTGCGGCCCTCCGTTTCCCATTACGCAATTGACGTTGCTTGTCAGAATCCAGGAAGTGGTTCGCTCGTTGTTTGTATTCTTTGCTCGCCGTTCCTATCTGGGGTTTTTTTCTGATTTACTACAGCGCTTTCACGGGCCGAAATGGCGACGTTTATTTCAGTCCCGTTGAAAAAGTCATCCGAAGTGGATCTGGTGAAGCCGCTGTCGAAATTCGTAATGTCTACGTACCCGGCGGGCGATGAGCAGGGAGAGTACATCCGCGCCGTGGAGGAGCTCAACAAGCTCCGCAAGAACGCGCTGGGAAGGCCGCTGGATAAACACGAGAGCTCCCTGGAGATTTTACTCAGGTAAAAAAACAGCTTATTAACACCTCGACCAGCTGCCGTGGCACAGACACTACCACTCGGGACGGCTGTCTCACCTGTGGCGCTGATTCCGCTCAGTCATTGCCGCACCCAGAGGGGTTAGCTCTGAACTGCTAACGCGAAGCTAATGTGCTAGGAGAACGCTCTCGGAGAAATAACTGAGTCATTTCTTTTCTCTGCCAAGTTTCCCTGAGGGGGGGGGATACAGGCGGGATATGCTGGCTGCTTTAACTGAACTGTCAACTATTTGTGAGGTTAAACCAGCCGGGGAAGCGGAGCTTGTTAACGCGCATAGCTGTGGCCTGTTCATTGAAGTGGCCCAAAGAAAATTAGACGTCATGTAGGAAAAGCTGCCATGTACACAAAACAGCCGCAAAAACTTAAAGAAAGCAGCCCCTTCATTGTGAGCTTTAGTGGTATCCATGTGCAGTTTAATCACGTCAAATTGGCAGTTTTACCAGTTTTATCATCAGCTGATACATTCCTTACACAACGGTGAAGGCATTAAGAGAGGCTGCGTTGGTGAGAATAGCCTCAGTATGTGTCTGCTCACAGATGCTGTCCATCTACAGAGCAAGAAGAAAGCACAAAGTATCAGTCAGTTGTTAGTCTCACTCAGACCTTCATAAAGCTGATGGAAAATGGTGTCACTGTCTAAACTGCTTTGCATAGAGGAAGTAGGTAGGAGAGATATGATTTATTTTGGTGAAACAAAGTCCCTCTGTGTCCCTGGCGCAGTTGGTGTCACCTGTATGTTAAGTGTTGCCTTTCTCCTGTGTGATTACACTGACTTATAGTTGGTAAATGGGACATGGCACTCATGAGGGATGAGAGAGAGGTGTGGCACTCAGAGAAACCTGAACTGAATTCTATGGGAGGAAATTAGAACTTCCAGGGGGGGAGGGAAAGGGGAAAAATGGTTTATCAACTTTATTTTGGGGCTGAAATCAGTAAATATAAATTCAAGTGACTTCGGTTAGATTTGACAGTTAATTCTATACTTGGAGTTTTTGCGTCCAGATGACCATTGAGATTAAAATGAATTTTCAGACTAAGTTATTGGGTGAGTTTCTTCTACAGGGTCTATACGTGGGTCCTGGGTGACACACAGGTGCAGACTTGGTTCTTTCTAATGTGAGTCCTTGTTCTCACTGACTCATGAGTTATTCAATGCACAGAGTCTGCTCCTGTTACATTAGTAAGAATCCAGGTGCTCAGGCACAATGCTGGTTCCAGGTTTTTAGTTTTTGTTTGTTTTTCCGCCACTGTGAGTGTTTAGCTGCAGTGCAACATGCGATTGTCTCTCAAGTGTTGCCACCGTTTGCCTCTAGTTCTCATAAGATCGTAGCAGATGCTGAATCTCAAAAGCTACAACAAGCGGGAGCCAAAAAAGCAGTAATGCTGAATATTCACTCACCTTTAGCTCCGTTTCTGCTCATTTTCTGAGATTAGTGTTTATGGTTGTGACTATTGACCAGTTTTAGTTAGTCAGGCCTTCCAGTCTCAAATCAGCCTGTCAGATCAGGTGACTTGTAGCCTGATTTGTGGCTGATTTGTTAAAGTTTTGTACTTTTTTTTTCTCATTTTAGATTTCCTTTTTAAATAACTGTCTGGGAATAAGTTGATCAAAAGTATTTTTTTTCTCTTTTGTCTTCTAATAACATGTAAACAAATGTACTTATTGTATGAGTGCATCACTTGTTGTTGTTATTAAGATGGGTTTTTGTAAGAGAAAGAAAGAAACAAATTTTAAAAAATGTACCGGCTGAAAAAGATATGTCAGAGGATAATCTGTGTTAAACAAATTAACTAATAAATTTTTCTGTGTGATGTGGGACCTGTGGGTTAATAGCAGTGTGGTCAGGGCTGATTAGAAGCATGTCAATACTGAATAGGCTGCCATCACTGACTGTCAGTGCTGAGTCACCATGGTGACTATTGTTTGCATAGAAAGCTATCTCTCTCTAACTAACCAACCAGGTGGCACGCCTTGGCTCACCTTTCCTCTGTGCAGGTGTGTGTGTGTATGGGGCATTAGGTAATAAACTGAATATGTAGTTTGTTCTATTTATAAAGCCAGTGTGTGTTTACTGGTATGTTTTGATTTCAGGAAAAAAATGTTGATGGATCGGTTAAAGGGATTCCCTAATTGAACATGTGCTTGTTGTCATACATAATAATAGACTGTTGACACATCACAGACACTGTTACTGATAGAATGAAGAGCTGAGGAGTTGACACTGACTGACTTTGTGTGTGTGTGTGTGTGCGTGCGTGTGGTGTTTTCTGACTCACTGTCAAATGACTCTGAAATGGCAGAGCTTCCTCAGACTACAGATGTCATAACAATTGCTCTCTCTCCAGCTAGTTAATTTTAATGAAGATTCAAAGCCTCGTCATTCTTTTTCTAACTTACCATGAATTTAAGTCACTTTGAGTAATTTTTTGAGCAAAGTTATTTCTGTCTTTTGGATTTAGACATAGAAAAAAAATGAAAAATTTTAATTGTGCTGTTTCGTTCTCTCCACAGATATTATGACCAGCTGTGTTCAGTCGAGCCCAAGTTCCCCTTTTCTGAAAACCAGGTAATTGATTGAGCTGCGGCACACATGACTGTTACTCAGCAGAAGCACTTAAACATAAAGTGTCTCTGTGTTTCTCCAGCTCTGCTTAACCTTCACGTGGAAGGATGCCTTTGATAAAGGATCACTGTTCGGAGGCTCTGTCAAGCTCGGTAAGTGTGCCTTTTTAACACACGTTTTTACATCTGCAAGAATGTGTGCCTGTCAGTGTGTGTTTATAACGCAAATCCAGTTGGCTTCAAAAGGAGGAAATGATATCACAGTAGTTTCTGTAAAATTAAAATGCTGCCCTTCAGGTACATAGTTGTTGTTCTGTCTTTGATTTCTCCTGTCTCTTTGTGTTTTGATCTCTTTTTCTCTCATACACAGACGTGAACACACACCCAGTTTGAGACAATGCTTTCTAATTCTAAGTAAATAGGAAACAGGGCTGACAAGATGTTGTATAGAGTTAGAAGAAAGATGAGAGAAGTATGTGATGTTGACAAGTATTTCGTGTAAGTGCAATTTAGCACACAAATGCTTTAAAGTTCTCAAAGACCCCATGAAATGAATTAAAAAATTTGACCCAATAAAAATTAAAAAAGAAATGATAATATTTTGCCCTCTGAACAGCGGTTCACAACTGTGAGGTTCTTTTTGTTAACTCCGGGAAAGAAAAACCTCGATTAAAGAGGTTGAAATGCCTGTTTGAGGAACTCCATGCAAACGGCTGTGTCAACTACAAAAAAGAAAAAAAACCCAGGTGATAAAAGACAGCTGTCACTCTGATGATTTTCCTCACCTTCAGATTTATCTGTGCACAAAAACAGTGAAGCAATCACGCAGTCAGTAACAATCTGGACTTTCCCATATTTCCAGTGTTATCTCAACTTCACTGTCTACAAATATTTCTCAAAACTACTTGTGGGGAAAAAAAGCAGACCTCTCATCTGTGTGAGGGGGAATCCCCCAGGTCAGTGCAGCCATGCACACTTAAGGGCGGCTCTGGCCAATCAGTCGATCAATCGTCCCCCTTAGTGATGCTGCTTGTGGCGATAACAGTGTGGACTGTGATCAACCAGTGGTTTCTTATAAACCTAGTGGCATTTTTTATCAGATGTTTAATAATTTACCAACGTGCTGCATCGCGACTAAACCACAATAATTCAAATTCACAGTTTGACATCTTCAAGTTAAAAATTCATACAAAATAAAGAAAGCTACATGATAACTCTTTTTGCATGGTGATCTTAAACTTTTTCAATTTTAGGAAGCATCATTTTTACATAGTTTTTAATATACATGCTGCATCACAAATATGCTGTGAAAATGAAAGGGACCTCTCTGAATGAGAAATTCTTTTTCAGTTGTGTGTGTTTTTGTGTTGCAGCTTTGGCCAGTATGGGCTATGAGAAGACGTGTGTGTTGTTCAACGTGGCAGCTCTGGCCAGTCAGATCGCTTCTGAGCAGAATCTGGATAATGACGAGGGACTAAAGAGCTCTGCCAAATACTATCAGGTGGGTGTATTACCACACTGTTCTGTCTTTCGTTCTCTCTTTTTTAAAAAAAAACAAAAAACTGTGATGTGAGTTCATTGTTATTGTTTCTAACACCTAGAAAAGGTTAAATTTTCAGGGGTCAACTATTTGGGCAAATATACAAGCAGTAGATGAGTGTTTCTTGCCTTTGTTTTACTTCAGATATCCACCAATACTTTTCAGAACTTTTTGTAGCAACAACAGCTATTCTGTGTTTGTACTTTTTTTGTATTGTATCTATTGGGTTTTTTTGTCCTTATTATCAGAAATGTATCTGGATCATCATACATTTAGTCCCGTCTTTCTAAGGCTTCAAGGGCTTGAAGTGAAATGCTTCAACCTTCACTTTCTGACAAATGTCAGTATATATGCATTGATCCGCTTTCCCAGGAGGATTCAAGCTTCAGAAATGGAAGATCCTTCAGGAAAAGTTGTTTTAACCAAACAAAATGCAAATTCGACATGTTTCACTCCGTGCTTGAGACCCGAGTGTGACAGAAGCAGGCGGGATTTGCAGATTTTTATTTTTTTTTATTATTTTTTTTCCGCTCCTCTGTCAGACTTGAAACAGGATGGTCCTGCAGTCTGTGATCTGTGCGTCAGCATCAATAGCAAACTGTTTTTGTAAAATAAAAGTGGGTGCACACCAGGGTTATTATAGTTAACGAAAAACGAACGAAATAACGAAAACTGAAATTGAAAAAAAATTTGTCGTTAACTGAAATAAATAAAAACTATAATTAAAAGGGAAAAACGGTAAGTAACTAAAACTGTATTGTCAGGATACAAAACTAACTAAAACTAACTGAAATTATAGATAAACTTTCATTTTCTTGTCACTTTTTAAAGCCTTGTGGATTGATATGAAATCATTTTCTCCGCTCTCGGAGTTTAAGCTGGAGCGCCTTCGGGCAACTGCGTGCGTGCATGTGCATGTGCATACGTGCGCTCAGCGCGCTGCTCCTTAAAGTAATGGCAGCGGCCTGCAGAGAAAGCAGCTCCGGAAACCGCTCTGAGCCTACGAGGTGACCTGACGTGCACGGAGAAACGTGACTACTTTTCGGGTGCACGCAGCCCACAACGTTGTGTT
>VUQK01035141.1:0-12994 GCA_015106715.1 Bujurquina vittata | reverse complement strand
AAAAAAAACCCCCCCCCCAAAAAAAAAATAAAAAATAAAAATTAAATAAAAAAAAACCTTTAATAGACTGATTACCTACAGACAGGTTAAAATGGGCCGGCTCAGTCTGGAACAGCATTCAGTGCAGGCTACACTGGTTAGTTTGCAGCACTGTATTAAAGTTTACACTGCCTATATTTGACTGGCACAGAGCAGGCTGTGATGTTAGGTTGCATTAAGGGTAGCAGGTAGTATCAGGAACGACTGTCTAAGCTCCAATCTCATCTTCCAATCAGCCATTTTCCACTGTCAGACTGGACGGCTGCCAATCATGGCGCAGGGTACAATGGATTTCGGCCAATCGCGATGCTCCCCTCCAATCTCCAATCCTGGATCTCCAATCCAACATGTATGGTATGATATTGGTTATACCAATACAAAAGTCCAGAAAGACTAGCGAAAGCGAATTTCCGGGAACGTGAACGAAATTTCGTACGAACAGGTTTCCGCCATTTCTGCTGATCTCACTAATAGAAATTCTCACCTACGAACATCTATCTCCCTTCGATAGCTCAGTTGGTAGAGCGGAGGACTGTAGTGGTTGTTCAGGCATCCTTAGGTCGCTGGTTCGAATCCGGCTCGAAGGAGAAAATGTTTTCTTTTCCTTGTTAAAATGTATGTTATTGTTTTTTATAAGTGCATGTTATTGTTTTTTATAAGTGCACATTATTACTTGTACAATCATTTTTAAAATAAAAATTGATGTTTCTACTATTGAAACAAAATAGGTAGCATTAGCAGTTAATGGATTTGTACCACTTAGAATCAAACAGAAGATTATTTGATGATTTTCTTCAAATTTCTTACACCAACATATTCTGCACGGCCACTTTGCATATTAAATTAAATGATCACACCTGCAAGCACTCTGTCCAAAAGGGAATTTAAAGGTGATTGTTTAGTGTTTGATCTTCTCGCCACTAGTGATGAAAACAAACTTTATCACTTTCTTTGACTGTGAAATGACTTATAAAGGTGCTGCAAACACATTCAGATGGATGACTCAGAGACAATAATTAACAGTCGTGTGGAGCACTGTGGCAAGCTTCACACAATAATAAAGTGCCTTTGTTTATAATAAATGACATTTCTCTGTGCTGTTGCACGATTGTTATTCCTTCATCCACTGATTCTCATTAGCAGAATTTCAATTACAATTTGAAAACCCTGTCCTGTACTAATGGAGCGCTCATCTTCATGAATCTGTATGAGCATTAATCTCTAAATGTCTCACAAGAATTTCATGACACGCAAACAAGGCAACTAAAACTGTATGGTTTTACAGACTATGCTAAGGTTGTTTTTGTGGTGTTGCGTGTCAGCACTTTTTCAAAGCATTTAGCCTATACAAAAAATTATAAATCATCATTAACTATAGACTTGTGTCAAAGAGAGCATAGCAAGATCCTCATAGTGGATCCTTCTGACCCATTTAAGCATACCTAATCTGTTTTTTTCTTTTTCATCTGACTCATACAATTTGGCATCTGCCTTCCTCACACCTCTTTTCCCTTTATATAAAGCCACATGGATATGCACACAGTGCTTTTCATGCAAGTGCATCAGAATCAGTGAGTCATATTTTAGCATTTTAGACAGATGTCATTACTAAAAATGAATGAATGTCTCTCTCACCCTCTCTAATTTGTCTCTTTGTTTCATTTACTGTCCCCTTCAGGGTCTGGAAGGTAGGAATCAACTTTTTTAAAAAAATGTGGGGGGAAAATGGGGAAATAGGATGAGAAATATTCACATTCAAATAGTAAATGTAAAGTTTCTGTCTCTTGTGATTTGCAAATCTATGTAAATGCAAAACAGCATATTTTGTCATTTACTTTTGGCATGTGCGTCTCACTCAGTTCTCCTTTCTGTTGATGTGGAGTTTTTTTTTTAATTCTGTGATGTACTACAAATGAAGTTTTTAGTCATTTTGTGCTGTGGGCACACCACTTTATTCAGTTTTAATCAGTAATCTCTAAAAAGGCTGAACTAGCATGATTACATATTCATTAGTGACAAGCAACGGCTGCTCAGATGCACACCATTTAGATAAAAGTGAATTCAAATGAGGTCAATTAAGAAGATGTTCTGGGTTACGTCTTTGTGATTGAAGTGAATTCATAATTTTTAAGCCATTACTATCTGACTCATAATATTGCAGCGCCTGTTAGTAAAAATCCAATAAAGATTGACAAATTAAGAGCAGTGTGGAGATTACTGGGAGATGAAAGGCCAATATGAATGCCAGACAGTGCTGCCTTTGAGGCTAAAAGCTGCCAATTTAAAGAGCACAGTGTGAAACTCCTGTTCCCCTCTTTTGCTCGGCGTCGGTAAGCGGAGCTTTGCGTGTATCGTAAAAAAGACTGCATGCACTGCCAAGGCCATGAAATACACCTGCACTTGCACATAATCACACACATAGATGTCTACAACTCATAAGCAAGAAGAAAGTGTATAAGGGACCACAAAAAGGAGCAGAGCAAAGGGTGCCATCTGTTCACTTGTATGAATATTTCAGTTAGGTGGAAGTCATATTGTATTCATGCAGATGGTAAGCAGTCAGTGGATGTGATTTAAAAACTCTCAGTGAGCAATTCCAGATAATGTCCATTTCTTCATTTCCATATTTGTCCTAAATGTTCCACTGAAGTGAAACTCTTTGGGTGCAATTAGTCTCAGAAACAGTATAATCATACCCTAGAAATCCTGCTAAAATTTGAGTCCTACAGAATAATGAATAGGAATGTTAAAGGTAGTAGTAGCTCATTGTTTACTAACTTAATGGTATTTTACTTACAAAGAACACACTATCAGCTAGTCTCCACATAGCTGTGATTACTACAGTGATTTTTAATGTCTCAAAGGATAAAAAAAACACACTGGAGGAAAAACATGTTCATTTTAAAGGGAGGAAAATAGGTATGAAACACAGCAATGCAATTATAGCATAAAAGTGGGTTAATTAGTAAATCCTTTGGTCGCATCCCTGCAATGTAATGTACAAACAAAAGTGTTGATATGTAGAAAAAATTGCACACTGCAGCTGAAGACCACTGTTCAAAAATTATGATAATGTGCCGAGGTTTTGTGAAATTTCATAATGCAACATACACCAATCAAGCGTAACATTATGAACTCTGAAAGGTGGCGTGAATAACAATGATTATCTCTTCATCATGGCACCTGTTGGTGGGTGGGATAGATTAGTGAGCATGTGAACATTTTGTATGTGTTAGAAGCAGGAAAAATGGGCAAGCGTAAGGATTTGAGTGAGTTTGACACAAGCCGAATTGTGATGGCTGCAATTGGGTCAGAGCATCTCCCAAACTGCAGCTCCTGTGGAGTGTTCCCGGTCTGCAGTGGTCAGTATCTGTCAAAAGTGGCCCAAGGAAGAAACAGTGGTGAACCAGCAACAGGGTCACGGGTGGCCAAGGCTCACTGATGCATGTGGGGTGTGAAGGATTGCCTGTGTGGGCCAATCCAACAGACAAGCTACTATGAATCAAATTGCTGAAAAAGTTAATGCTGGTTTTGATAGAAAGGTGTTTGAATACACAGTATACCATGATTTGTTGTGAATGGGGCTGCAGACCAGTCGTGGTGCCATGCTGACACTGAAAGCACCAGCAATCACACTCATCCTCATCATTGCCTTTTTGTTAGTGGGATTACTGAAACAAATACTGGCAAAGGTGAGGCCCAGCTTAGACGTGACTCTGGATCTCGTGTTGCTCATCTCCAGAACTTAGCATCTCATCTAAAATGTAACTCTCACGCTGTGGTATAATATGGGTCAAGATTGCACAACTTGGATCAGTTGTATAACAAAACAGATGAACTATAATATCTTAGTGGAGAAACATCCCAATTCTATAATCCACAGAAAGTGAAAACGGAGTTGGAATAAAAATCTATCACACTGTTTCTGGGGTAATTCCGTCTTTGTAGGAGTACAGATGGATAAACAGATCAATGAGATGTGATAACTCTCACACTGGTATAAATGTCTAACATCCTATTTGATAAAGTCACTTGATTAGAAGAAAGATGAAATCAATCAGCCTGATTTTTGCTCCTAACTTTATGTAACATCCTCTGCCATGCAATGACGTAAAAGAGACGTCAGCCTGTTTTAACAAGCACGGCTGCACCTCATGGTCATGGGAAACTGAGATGTATTCAGCATTCAAGTGCTTGTCTCAGCCTGATTTAAACCTCACACCCTCTAAAACACGAACAGCTCAGTCCACCGTCCTTAAAGCTTTGTTTCACAGCGTAGTGAAGCAGGGTGATTTTAACAACTAGAAGCTGATTGTTTAAATATCAAGATAGATCTGCTTTAGACTAAGGGCCCAGTATAAATACAGTGTTTTGGGATTATTGTGGATGCTCATAGTGCTTTTGTCATGTTAACTTCTGTGCTGAGACCTTAATGAGGGATGACAAAGAGGTGCAAAGTCACTATCTAATTTCTTTTATGCAGAGGCAGTATCAAACAATTCAGTTTGAAATTTGTGCATGCATTACAATATTTGAGACTGTCCACTGGCCAGTTACCATACAAATCTGGATGTCAGTATGTCTGCCTCAAAAACAGCTAGATGAAGATGAAGCTCATGCATCTTGCAAAAGACATCTATAGAATTCTTAGTGTCAAATTATTTGTGAAGCAATTTTCTAGATAGCACTGTAACTTTGCAGTTTATGGCTGACATCTTAACTCCACCTGAGGCAGCTAATAAGCTTCAATATTACATCTAAATTTTCAATTATTGCATTTAGATTCTATTGCTCCATCACATTCTTATAACAAACCACTTTCTCTCAGTTTGTTTGCTTACAGATTTGTGAAATAAAGAAACGGACTCTTAATGCTGACAAAAAAGGGCTAATGCTGTAATATACTGTACTTGTACTATGGAGCTATGACTGTAACTCATAGAGGCCTCCAACACAGTAAAAGGGTGCTATCTAGTGGTAGAAAGAAAACAGGCTATGCTCAGCATGTTTCACAGCTCCATACTGACATCAGTGCAGACGTCACCCCAGGACAGACACTGCAGTCATAATTATGCTGTTTCATCTTGTGATTCACACTCTTTTTTATTAGCTATAATCTGTACAATGTGGATGGAGATAATAGATGAGATGTCTTGGAAACAAAATTAAAAATTAAGCATAATTGATGATATTCAGAACTTGGTCATTAGACTTAAAACTACTAGCTGTAGCTGGAGTATTGACAGGGTCTAGAAAGCAAGAGCATATTTCTCCCATATTGGCTTCTCTTCATTGGCTCCCTATTAAATTCAGAATTGAATTTAAAATCCTTCTTCTCACATACAAGGTCTTGAATAATCAGGCGCCATCTTATCTCAAAGACCTCATTGTACCATATCGCCCAGAACACTTTGTACTCAGACTCCTGGCTTCAGCTTTCAGACCCCTTTTCTGTGTAACCAGCTCACAATTTAGATTTGGGAGACAGACAACCTTTATTTTTGAGATTAAATTAAATAGTTCCCTTTTGATAATGCTATCATTAGGGTTGAATCAGGTGACCCTGAAACCTCCCTTATGCTGCAACAGGCCTAGGCTACTGGTGGGTTCCCATAATGCACTGAGTATCTATTTTCATTCACCCCTTTTCACTCTGTTTATACCCCACTCCGCATTTGATCATTAGTTAATATTATTCTCTGTCTCTTCCACAGCATGTTTTTTGTCCTTTCTGTCTCCTCTCAGCCCCAACCGTTTGTGGCAGATGACTGCCCCTCCGTGAGCTTGCTGACGGTTTCTTCCTGTTAAAAGGGAGTTTAACCTTCCCACTGTCGCCAAGTGCTTCCTCATAGGGGTCGTTTTGACTCTTGGGCTTTATCTGTAATTATTGTAGGGTCTTTACTTACAGTATAAAGCACCTTGAGGTGACTGTTGTGATTTGGCACTACATAAATAAAATTGAATTAAATTGAATTGAATTGAATTATTTTATGTAGTTTTTAGCATTTAGCTTTACACATTTTTCCAAATAATATGTAAGTGTTTGCTCAAAGGAAACAAATGTGCATTATCGTTGTATTAGTCTGGCATCATATAATAGGGAGTAGTATTAGTGGAAAATATAAGTCTATTAGAAAGCTGGTATTAGTTTTGGTGCACTGTTAATACCTTCTGGATGTACATCAGAAACCTGTTTATTTTATAGTATATGTAATATGTTCTTTTATTTACCTGAATATAGTTTTTCTTTTATTCTACCAACATGCTGTCATTGTAGACTCTTTTTTTTTAACCACAAGATGGCTCTAGATACATACAGTGATAAATTTCCCAACGCATACTGTTCAATTCTTCAGTTTTAACCAGCTCACAAATGCAATCCAGAGGATATGGCTTTACATTACATACATAAATGTTACAAATATATATCAGGAATCAGCATTTTCAGTATGCATGCATGTGTTTGTGTGTGCGTATAATGAATCTGCTTTTCACTACAGATGAAAAAACAGCTGCAAATGAAGGAAAATATAATGACTCAAGTGATCCTTGCAGTGTCATCACGGAGTAAAAGATAATCAATTAGGGACACCATGGTGAATTGTCCAGTGGGAGTGGAGCGCGTGGGGGTCTCAGAACACTGCACTTGTGGCACCAAGAGGAATTAACAGGTTTGCACCTTACCTGTCTTATTAAAACTCCTGAGGCTGATGCTATGTGCTAGTTTATAACCCTGTGCATGGTGTGTGTTAGTTTTTGTGTGAGTGTGGCAAAAAACAAACAAACAAACAAAAAGATGGCGGAGGAACAAATTAATTAATGGAAAGTTTCCCCTGATCATGCTCCCAGATGTATATTAAAAGTAGGAGGTGCAAATTTGTGCATGCGTGTGTGTGATGTGCCACTGACACCGTCATGTGCTAGATTAAGCAGTTTCAAAACCCTGAATGTAAATGATGTACAACCCAGTTATGTCGTGTCATTTCTGTAGTGGTTGCAGTAGCTGTTATTTTTAAAAAGCAAGACGTGTTATTTTAGACATTTGCACGTGAACGTCAAATTAAAAAGTTTCGAATGTGTTCTCAGTCACAAGGTGTTCCAGCATCCAGGGTAGGAAATTAAGTGATACTTCACAGTATTAGATATTTTTTCAATATTGTGCATCCTGCTCAGATTTGCCAAGGACAAATTAGCCAAGAAAACAAAGTTGTATTTTACTATTGTTTATGTATAGTGTATAGATGTCTTTTTGAACAATGGCTGCAATAGAAATTTTGCTGAATGTTCAGTGACAATAAAGCAATCTAATAATCTAATTAAGACAATTTCAATATAAATTTAATTCCAATTTCACTTATCTTCTTATTTCTCCAAACAAATCCTGTGAAAAAGGTTTTAAGATTTTCTCTACTTTGGCAGGTATGAGTACGGTATAGTGGGACGTAGCTGAGTTCCTGGTTGGTAAGTAGTTATGAAATGGTATCAGTCATTTGTATTTTAGGTCTGTTTTTTCCCCCTCAGATGTACCTACGCTGTACTGTCAGATGACCTCCAGTACCACTTCATGAATACCATCTGAAGTGATTTGAATCTACTTTAAATATTGGTACAATTAATTTTCATACAACTGAAAAGTCAGTGTTAAGGTCAGCTTTGTATTTCTAGCATTTCAGTCATGTATCCATTACATTTAGCAGTTTTCTTTAAAAAAATGATTTTATTTAAGTATTTCAGCTTTACAATGGCTCAACTGGTGACCTGTCCAGGGTGTACCCAGGGAAAGGCTCCAGTCCCCCCACTGAACTGGATAAGCAGTTAATAAGATAGATTACTTTTATCATTGCAAATTAATATAGCCATCTGTACAGGACATACAGCGAAGAATTAGCTACAGACTTTTACCATTTAATTGATTACTCGATATTTATTACTTTTAGGCCAGCCTTACATTAGTATTTCTTCCTTCTTAGTGTCCATGATTCAGTTACATAACCCTTGGATTATACATAAGTACCCTCGTTTGGAATCAATGTAAATCAAATAAAGGGATAGGTGTGCTTGGGTTGGCTATTCTAGCACTCTGTCCACTCCTGCTATGACACATTTGTTGTGTTTTGCAGTGTTGCCCTAGTTGCCTGGAAAAAATGCCAGGACCTCTGTGTGGGGGGTATGGTTGTGGGGAACTGCATTCAGACCATTCAGGCCCATGGAAATGGGGGAGGGAGGGGATTATGCATGCACTGGCATTGGGCCTGGCTGTTGCCATGGCACATCCATTGTCCCCGAACACACGGGCATGGCAGAGAAACGTCCAGTCAAAATGTTAACGCGGTAATTTTTCACTTAGGGTTTAATTTCAGGAATTGCAGTAAAAGACCGGCTACACCTTATAAATGAAAGATAACGAACTGCCATGTGTCTTAAGAGATATTCCGTGTAGACAGAAAGCCCAAGCAGTGCATGCAAACAGTAAAATGCGCCACTCAAAGTCATCTTTTCAACGGAATTTGCATTTGTCTTGAGTCACCACATGCGCTCATATGGCCACTTTGTAACAAAAGATGCAGGATGTTGCTACAGTTATTAGACTGCATTTTAAACTACCGGCAAGTCTCAGCTCCCAAGTAGTATGACTCATGAAAGGAAGGTAATCACAGGCAATGATGTGGACCGCTGCAGGGCAAGCCCCGTTGTGGAGGAATACCCTTGAGAAAGTCCACGCCGTCTGCAAACGACTGCTCATATAGGTCTTGGGATTGCCCTGGCCTCACAGCTAATCATCAATGTCCTTCAATAGCGTCTAAACGGTATTGTCCAATCAACATCCAGCTTGCAAAAACTGCTTTCACGCCATTGGTCGAGCTCAAACAAGGGCGTCTTTTTTTTCGCTCGCTCCAACAGCACCATCTCTGGCAGGTGGTGTGCGCTCTTAAAGCATAAAGTAGGCTAATGTGTAGGAGGATAGGTAGGTAGTTGTAGTGAAGTAAACGCTGTATAGGTTATTAATTTTTCGTTTTTTTCTCTCATTTTTTTTGTTTTTTTTTTTGGTTGCCAGTTTTGTGGTACGCGTCGTTACGTTTCCTTCACACCCAGCGGAATTGCAGTGAGTGAAATGAGCGTCGGGGTTCCCCCTTCTGAGCCAGACACTTTGTGCTTTACGGTCAGCGGTGAATTAAACAACTGCTCCTTCATCATGCAGCTGCAGGAAAAAAGACGGAAAAGCCCTACGTGTTGATTATATTTCGCCGCCGGTATAAGTGCGAATGAGAGAAAGCCCTCCCCGACCGACGAGCTCTCACATCCTGGAGCTGCCTCACTTCGTCCGCCGGGGTAGCACACAATATATGTTGATGACATCTTTTGGAAGTCGTCGTGCCTTTTGTTTTCATATCAGGATATGTGATATGCGGATCTGTGAACGCCACGAAACCCAAATGAGCGGACGTTTTTTTCCGATTTAAAAATGAGGAAGCGATTTCACAGAGACCCAGAAAATGGCAAGAAGGTCTCGTCGTCCGTGGGCCCGGATTTGAGTAAAATGAGAAGGAAAGAGGCAAATGCAACAGCAGCATGATTTCGTTTTCTTTTTTTTTCTCCTTTTTTCTTTTTTGAAATCTTGCAGAATGACACCAAAGGGGGTAAAACTGGAGGCAGATGAGACGCAGCATCAATGAAGGCGATCTGGACAAGTTTTAAGTCGCTCATAATGAACAGAAATACTTTGCAGCTCGATATCAGATCGTTTCCACAATATTGAAAGATTGTTTTCGGCTTTGATAGATTTTCTAATTCATCAGTCACCTGTTTTCGCATTGCATCTACTGTCTTTTTCATTATATATTTATTTTTTTTTATATTTTTGATCCGGATTCAGCCCTGACTGTTCAATGGAAGTATGTTATCAGCTGCCGGTTTTGCCTCTAGACAGGCCGGTTCCCAAGCATGTCCTCAGCCGAAGGGGAGCCATTAGTTTCAGCTCCAGCTCTTCTCTCTTCGGGGCTCCTGATCCAAGACAGCTGTCACAGGTAAAGAAATTAAAAAAAAAATACAAAATAAAATCCTACGCTAATGTTACAATTTCATATCATCTAGTTACAGTGGGCTGAGTTCTGGGGATCACACAGGCCTTAAAACCTGCATCTTTTCAATAAACACGAATAATCCACAGGAATCTTGCAGGTGGTTGCTGGATTTCTAGGCCCCAACACACACACAGCGAGCACTCTCCTCTACAGATGCACACTGTATATTCTTATCTCCTAGAGCCTAAGACACACAGCAAGTCATCACCCAAAACCAACTTTAAATTTGTGTATGTTTTCCCCTGATAAAGGCCTCCTCGGCTTAAACTTTGTAGCCTGCCTTTACAGCCTGATGCTGAAGTGTACCCTCTCACTCCTGGGATTTGTTAGAAGGAAGGTGCCTCACAGTTATGTTAACACAGTGAGTGAAGAGCTTAAATCATTGAGCCATGCTTGAACTTCTTACTTTCTCGGAGTCTTGAATTCTTGAAAATGTCCCCCTGGTAAGCTTGTCTTTATTTATCATCATTGTGCGTGTGTGTGTTTGTGTGTTTGTGTGGTGGTGGAGCACTGGCAGGCAGCACACTGCATTTTGAATACATTAGCCAATCAGTGAACCATGTGTCTGAGGTGATGGTACCAACTATTAGGCCTTTGTCCAGTGCACTAGTTAAACCTACACGTGCCATCGGTAAATGATCTCCTTTCCCACGGTGTTGTGCCTTTTTAAAAGGAGAAGCATCCTTACTATTGATTCAGTATTTCTCCACAAAAGCAGCAGCAGGGTGTATTCTTATGTCTTTGCTTCACATCCTGCTATTTGCTGATGAACAGAAGCTCCCACAATGTTGCATGGCACCTCTCAACCCATTAACTGAGCGTTAAGTCACTGTCTTTGCCTACATGAGCGTCCCCTTCAATGGGCTGTCCATTAGTTCTTTGTACAGGCCCGTGGTCCACATAACCACCCATGTGTGTCTAGTTTGAACCTACATCCATCCTCACAGCCAGTAGCTTCAAAGATCATTTCATTGGTCTTTTTTTTCCCCCTTCTGGGTCATTAGTCTTTGTCCTTTGATGACCAATATCATGAAATCTTGGATAAGTTGGCTTGGACCATGAACTCACTCAATACTCTGCAAACATCTCTTAGCTCAGTGAGGAAGTCTTATAAAACCAGTCCAGCAGCCTGAAACTGTTCTTACGCCATGGTGGTTTTTGGACAGTCCCAAGGAGGGCTGCTTGGAGAACTCCCAAAACCTCATCAGGAAATCAATCTCTGCATATCGCTGTATTGTTCATCTTCTGCACGCAAACACAACCGTGAAGCTGTTCTGTCTCATGTTCACATTGACTTCTCGGTTCGGCTTCCTTTCCAGCTGGGTGTGCTTCTTTGTTGTGAAAAGAGGAGTCATTTGCAATGAAACATGCACCATTTAGTGTTGAGCTCATTTCCAGTGAAACGATACTGATCTGCATGACTTTTTTTTAATATGGACATTGTTGAACTGGAGAAGGTTTACAAACACTACAAACAGAATCAGAACATTAAGACCAGCCTACATTGTCATTTCTTTCTTGCTTGTGAACATCAGCGGAATTGGGTGAACATGCTTGCATAGAGTAGTGTCACTCAGCCTTTGTCACCAAGCAATTACACTTACACAAATATTGTGTTTCGGGCCCTATTTATGACCATAAGGGTGCATTTGTCCTTGGTGGCTGCTGTGTTTTTGTGTGTGGTTCCACAGGCCTGTTGTTTGTGGAAGCAGGGCTGGACTACCATTGCAGAAAGAGGCAGTTAGGCATGGGCCTCAGCTCTGTGGGCAGTGGTTTGGCTTGCTGCCAGGCTCACAGATGGCCGAAGTCTCAGTCCCTTTTCTTTCTCTGGCTATCTTGTTCTGCTTGCTCACAGGCTCCCTCTCTTTCTTTCTCTTTCTCCTCTGCACCCCTCCCCTTCCCTCGCAGATGAAGACATTTCCTCTTGTAAACAGAGTACGAAAGAGTAGGGTCGAAGACACGACTGGAGCCTCAGAAGAATATGTCACTGTGGTTCTGGAATTCTTATGATTGGGTGTAAATATGCCATTGAAGAGGTGTTGAAAACAGCGATGGCATTAAATAAATGGGCCCATTTATCCATTACAGTACCTCCATTGTTTTTAGCACAATGAGAGTTGTAAGTTGATTAAATCCCAAAAGTGAGGTGAAAGATGAATTTGAATTTAGCTGGAATATGATGTAGCGTGCTGGTTCCATTTGGCTTCTCTTGAAAAGGAGAAGGGCAAACGCACGAATAAGACAGATTAGATTGGTGCAAAATGACAGGATGCTGTAAAGAGTCATGTGGTTCTCATTTAAACTACAAAGCACAAATGCATTTGCACACAGCTTGACATTATGCTACTTGTCTTCGAACATACATTTCATATTAGAGATGATGCACATGGCAGGACTGAGGGTTTCTATGCCTTGTGCGTGGCTGTCATGAGTTGCTTCACAGTCACATGGTTGTGATAAGGCATTAAACTTTAAGAAAGAGAGCTTCAGCAGAGATACAGTCGTCAATAGATGGATGAGCGGTATTGATAAAACCTGTGCAGTCACATGATTTTTTTATTTTTTTTGGTGATAATGGGAGGAACGCCGCTTAAGACTGGAAGAACTGATCTGCTATCAGCAGACTTAGTCATATCACAGTTGGAGATATCATCAGTACTATAGTTGGTGCTGACCCTAGACCGGCTCCTCATTTGAAATGTTTACGCGTAAGAGATGATGATAAGGATGATCATAATGATGATGATAAGTCTGTGCATAAGGGTGGAAGATGTACTACTTGTTTCATCCCCACTATGGGTGTTTCTGCGCAGAGGTTGATAAGGGAATACAGTACCATGCCTTTTTTTTTTTTTTTTGTGGGAGTTACTGTG
>VUQK01035129.1:4099-19321 GCA_015106715.1 Bujurquina vittata | reverse complement strand
GCTTTGAACCACTTAGATGCTCCACAGATCACTTTGAAGTATCATTTTCAGTTGGCCAATCAGAATGCCCCTACACGTTTTGATCTGCCAACTGAAAATCCCTTTTCTATGGGGCAAAAAGGTCACAAAAATATTAATATAAAATAAAGTTGAAACTTTTAAAAGCTGACAATGGACAGCACGGATCTCCAGAAGAAGCTGAACGTTTTGATAGCAGAACGGTTTCTGTAGCTTAAACGTAGCTTACATCACATTTGACACAAAAAACGGCGGAATAAATAATAATAATAAAGGTTTCAGTTAAAAGTGAAGAACAATACTGTGAATGCCTACAACAAGTGTCTCACAGTATTTCTGCCCACGTAAGCAGTCGTAACCAAAGGTTTGGAGAATCCCACAGGTGCTGGTTTTCTGCTGCTTCAGTGTTTTTGGATCTTTTTGTCAGACTGACGAGAAGCACTTCTATTGATAATTACCCGTGAAGCAACAGAACAATGATTTCAAACACCACCCTTTAAAGCACCACCCTCCTTTTAAAGTATTCTAACTCAGTCAGTGTGGAGTGATCGCCAGCATCAGCACGCGTGTTAACGAGAGTATCTGTGAAACGAAGGGGAAATTGTTTTTGGAGGGATTTAGATCACGGCAAAGAGAGACTTTGCAATTGACTCCAATTAAACCTGATCACTCTTCATCACATTGACGAGTCTCTGCAAACTACCATCAGAGAAACTTTGTGAAAACTCCCGCTCAGGGTTAGAGGGGCGTGATGGGGAGACGGGGACTCGAACCCGCTCCACTTTCGTGGGTGCCGGAAGTACACCTGGCCGCTGCCTACCGCCCACCTCGGAGCGGAGAAGAAGAGGAGTTGTAGAAGTAGCAGGAGGCGGAGTCTGTTTGTTGACATCGGGCGAAATCGAAAATCAGATGAGTGAAGGCTGCTGAGACTTCTTCCGTCTGCCGCTACCGCCGAGCCGCGAAGCCTTGGCGAGAGCTGAGGTAGGAGCCCGGGGGAAGGCCGGTACTCCGCGGCCGCTGTCCTGCGCTCGGAGCCCGGTTCACACACACGGACACACACACACACACAGAGCTCCGCGCTAGCTCCTCCGGCTAAGTCTGCTAGCATCGTAGCATAGGGGAAAGTCATCGTTAGCTTTGAGCTAATGCTGACCCTGCGTTAGAGCTAATCTCGGAGTAACAAGCCCTGCTCGGTGCTGCTCGGGACTGCCGCGGCTCGGGAACAGCTGCTCGTGGTTTTCAGCGTTACTGATGTTAAAGGAAATTATTCTGCAGGGAGGCAGCTGCTAGGCTAGCTCGCTAACTTGGTATCAGTCAGGGTCCATTGCTGTGTGTGTTTGACTAACTCACCAGAAAACCCGTGAAAGCTGGAGCTCAGGCTCAGCCCGGCAGCAGCACCGGTGACCTTTGAGCACCGACACGGTGACTGCGTTAGTGGGCGAGGAGCAGCTAACTGCTAACGTGTGTGTACAGATGCAGGTAAGTGTAAACACGCTGTGACAGCAGCGAGGCCCTTTAACACAAACATGACCATTACACACACACACACACACGCTGATCTCAGCTCATGTCTCAGGAGATGTTTGGACCTGATCTGTTTTTTTACCTGCTGAGCATCGACTGCATTAAATATATAAGGCAGAGCATACTTTTTAAAAAGTGTCAGGTGTGATTAGTAATTACAGTGATCAGGGCAGTCACAGTATCAGGTTATCAGGGTAAAAAAGAATCATGAAATGAATCCTGGAATGGCTACAGGAAATTTGGAAGAAAAATAAGAGCATTAAAACTATAAGATTGATTACTTTTTAACTTTGATTATTCTGTTTTTCACCAATTAAACTCAAAAATTAAAGTGTCAGCATCTTTAAATATATAATCAATGTTTCAGGAACGATTGTGCTGTGAGAGGGACTCAGATCCGGGTCCTCGGACCGAGTTCGGAGCATGTTCATCTTCAGGCCTCATCTTCAGGCCTCAGCTTCAGTCTGCGTTTGATGAGGCACGCAGCACTGATCATTTAACAAAAACAAAGGATGAGGCAAACCAAATGAATGCTTCAAATGTAATAAGGAGTAGATGCGGTTTCTGGAATAAACACTGTAGTGACCAATAAAGCAGTTACCTGATGTGTCACATGTAGAAACAGAATTTCTCTTTGGCCTTCTACCAAAAGAAAATCACCAGTTTTCTTAATAGGTAAAGACCCTCCAATAATACAGAGAAAACCCAACAGTCAAAACGATCCCCTATGAGCAGCACTTGGTGACAGTGGGAAGGAAAAACTCCCTTTTAACAGGAAGAAACCTCCAGCAGAACCAGGCTCAGGGAGTGGCAGTCATCTGCTGAGACCGATTGGTGCTGAGGGGGGAGAGGACATCCCCCAAAGATCTGCTCTGAGCAGGAAAACAACGCTGAGCATCATTTAAGAAGTGCTAAAATTAGTTGCCAAGTTTCCCCGATTAGCTGCTTCCTGTAAGATGAATGTGGGTGGAATTAGTTAACTTCAGTGACTGAGGCGAATCTGAACCTTCAGGCTGGTCTGTGGTTTAAAGCTGTTACTGAATAAATTTGGGGGTGTTGGGGGAAATCAGACACTGTTCTCTGGTTTAAGGGGTTAAAAAGGAACAATTTTTCTTTACTTTAATAAAAGTGCTGCACTCTTTATCCCCACAGGTCCCCTGCACTGCCCCGTCTTGATCTGAGCCAGAGAAGAAGAGGCGAACATGGCAGCCAAAGCAGGAGACAACCCCGACAGCCTCATGACTCTGGCCACCGTCTTCTGCCTGAGGAACCTGAGGAAAACCATGTGCTACCAGAGCTTCAGGAACAAGCTGTGCCTGCGCTCGGACATCTTCCTCCCCAGTGAGATCTGCGACAAACTGGTCAACACGTGAGTGACCGTCTAAAGGTCCAGCCTGCCACGTCAGAGTTTGTGTGTAGAAGAGACTTTTAACTGCAGTTTCTTACAGATACATGGAGCTGGTGCACACAGACAGCAACTTTGAACCAGAGGAGAGCTTCTTCCAGCTCTTCTCAGACCCCCGAAGCACCAGACTGACCCGGGTGCAGCTCAGAGAGGACTTTGTACGTGACAGAGACCTGGAGGCCATCAAAAAACAGGTGGGAAGCAGCTGAGCTTCTTGTGGGTTCTTTAAGGTGTTCCACCTGTCATCCAGCAGGTTTCTTCAGTTCCAAAAGCTGATGGGGAATCCCAGGTACTGCTTTAAATAACATTATAAGGGACAAGAAAACCACCCTGAATAAGATGGAGTCAGATATTTATCCATAAATTCCTGCGTTACAGCAGCCAAAACATTAAACACAGTGAGATGAGCTGTGTGAGGCCCAGAGGGAGCGCAGGGAGGGTAGTTTCATGAAGATGTGGCTGGAGCAGTGTTACTGTTCACGGATCAGGACTCTCTGTCCGAGGCGCAGTAACTGCTGCAGAGACGCGTCCATGTGACTCATCTATTGAGTTCTTCTGTAGTTTTTTGTGTTTACATTCAACCATCAGCTGATGCAGAAGCTGCTGCTGACTGAGGCTCCTGCAGGTCATCAAAAAGTCTGAAATTAAAAGCAAAATAAGGTCTAAAAATGTCGGATTTATTGAAAATGTGCTGTAGGTATTAAATTGTTACATACTGTGTAAAAAAATGAATATAACATATTCAATATAAAATGAATATGAATATAAATGAATGACTCAGAAAACTGTGTGCAGCTCTTGCTGCAGAGCTTAGCTTAGCTCGTTAGCTAAGTTAAAGATGTCGATTAAATCAAATCCCAATTCTGATTGGATAAAATATGATGTTCATGTCATAAATTATGATCAAAATCAGGGGAGGATGTAGGGTGGGGCTAAGCTGATCACACAGCGTCCCTCAGTTTGTGCCCTGACCTCCCGACCCCTGGAGTCTCCTGCTGAAGTGAACCCGTCCTTTCCTTCGCTAATATCCGCCTCTGTGTGCAGGACCTGATCGAGCTGCACCTCACCTACTGCAACAGATTGTCGTCCCGCAGCTTGAAGGCGCTGTCCTGCTTCCGCGACACCTTGGTGTCTCTCTGCCTCTTCGGCTGCAGCAACATCTTCTACAAGAAGTGCGGCGCCCCGCTCGCCTGCAACGAGGACACGGACGACGACGAGGAGGAGAACCCCGCCTCGCGGCAAGCTTTAGAGACTGACTTTAACTTCCAGGGCTTCAACCGGCTCCGGCTGCTCAACCTGGGCGGCCTGCCAAAAGAGCTGGACCCTGAGACGCTGCTCAGACCCCTGAAGTCACTCACCTCGCTGGACCTGTCCAATGTACAGTTACTGGGGACATCGTTCTTCAGCCAGTGGAGGGACAGACTGGCCTCCCTTGTTCTCTACAACGTGGACCTATCCGAGGAGCTGATCAGCACAGTTTTGGAGCTCGTTAATCTCAGGTAAGGCTTTTTTTCATTTAAAAGAACAGTAACATTTTGTGCTTTTTAATTGTTTTTTCACCATATTTGAGTCCTCATAACTTCCCCGTGCGCTTTCTAGCTGCCTCCTGCTCCACGTTGTACTGTACTACATTCTCCATGTGTGATGGGTTAAATGCAGAGATTGAATTTCACTGCATGTAAGTGTATGTGACAAATAAAGCTCTTTCTTTACTCATAAGGACGAGAAGTGACCACATGAAATTCTGAGGGCTGAAAACACATTTAAGCTGAAACGGGTACCAGAAATCAAAAATTAAAAAACAAAATCTAATGTGGAAAATGAAATCAACACACACAATCTCAGCCAGTATCTCTGATGCTCTTTGAGCTTTCACATATCACCTGCCTGCACCTGAAACTGCTGAAAAAGTGGATTTTAGGCCCCCGTGCACACAAAAGTAAACGTGACAGCCACGATTTGTGTCTGCATTCCTGTCTGTCATACCTTATAGTGTACATAAATCAAATAACACTTAATGAGAAGGAATATTTATAAAGTTATGGCCTTGAAAAAAATGCCTTCCTCACCAGTCGCCCCGTGATGCTTTGGATAAAATATTGTTATTACCATCTTCATCATTCAGGCTTGATTTATGCTTGAGTGGAAACCTACAGCATAACTGGGTCAAAACCACGGTCCTTCCTGCATCCTCTGCCGTAACCATCACATCACCTGACGTGAGCCTCCTAAGAAATGTAGCTACAGGTCGGGTTGATTGTGGTGTGCTCAGCACCGTCAGTTCCACCCGCGGGTTTCTGATTACTTTTACGCTGCAGTTTTTGGATTTATGGGTGTGAGAAGAACAATCATGGCATCTAAAAATGTTGCACAGTCCCCAAATTTGATTTGTTTCTATCGGCCTGTGAAACATTGAGACATGAACTCATGTTAATGTGGGTTACAGCTGAAGCATACGTTTAAGCAGGAACTCCTATTTTCTCTGTCACCACTGATTCAATGTTTTTGATATGAAACTTTTTAAAAAGTCTGTTTTTGGCGCTTTACTTTGGGACCACATTTATGTTTTTTTTAATCCTTCATGTTTATTTTGATGTTAAAAACTTTGAAATTTCTGACTTCTTCCTAAAATTGTATCCTATGTAAAGTCGGTATGTATGGAGAGCCGGGGTTGTGGGGGTGAATGAGATCTGTAAACGTTGCCAAAGCTCAGAGGGACTTCGAAGGGGGTCGTCCTCTGACCCGTTCAGGCGCGGTGCTGTCAGGAGTCACGTCTTTATTGGAGAATGAAATTCACCAGCTCGCATGAATTTATAGAGTTGGAAGGAGAACTAAACGCTCTTTTCATTTATTTAAGAAATCATTTTGTGGGGCCAGGGATTTTTCTGAAACCTGAACTTTGCCCAGTTTCACCCACTCACTGCGTGGCCGTTGCTTTAACCGGGACTTGCGGGACTTAATTAAAAGCTTAAACGTTACGAGGGCTCAGCCATGTTTGTAAATGAGAGCTGGTTCTCAAACATGTTACCTGGTAAAATAAAGGTTTCAACAGCAAACACCAACTGTGACAGTGTGAAGTACAACCTGGGTTTGGTTCAGATCGGCCTTTTTTCTCCAGCCAGGCCTTAGCATCAGTATCACTGCATAAAAATGAGTTTGGAAAACTCCTTCAGGACCTAAAGGTGTTTGATGGGTGTGATATGTTCAGACTAAAGAGCATGAACACCATTTTCTCATACAATTATATTTTAACACCTGCTTCAAGACTGGGAGGAGGCACAGCTCCTCAGGAGCCTTAGGAAGAGCATCCAGCAGGGAAGTGTGCCAGCTCAAACACGGGGATCCATCTGCTGCAGCGACTCTGGTGAAAAAGGCGGCAGATGAAGGACGTCTTTAGAAAAGTGACACAGATAAATGAGCCTGGGATCAAACTGTAGGAAGAAAGGAGAACTTTCCTAAAGTCCGATGTTTCCATAAACTTATCATGAGAGTGGACCTCATGGCAACTTTTGGGCTTTTACTGATTTCTTTGTTCTGTTTCTGGCTACAATGGTTACATTGTCAATGACTTTAGAGGCAAGAATTGGGTGCACAAGTTTGAATTTATTTAGGATTTTCTTTGATTCACTTAGGGTCAAAAGCACACTACCCCCCCCCCCCCCTTAATATTTGGGTTAATGTCCCTGAGCGAGCTGCACCTCGAACAGACGCTTCTGGAAGCCTTCATCAAGCTTGATGGTGTCGATTTTGGAGCGGGGGGTTCTATATTGGTGGGCCTCTTCTCAGTCCGTAAATGTAAAACTGGCTTCACTGTGGACGGTGATGCTGGTCAGCATTTTGCTCTCATCTGAGGTGACACTTTGGGTCTACTGTGGTGAAGTGTGAAAGTGACGATGTCGATTTATTAGCTGAGCAGTGCTCCCAGGAAGCTCTCTGCCCTCATTATTAAGTACATTTCCTGACAGAGACGCAGACATTCACACTCACACAAACACAACAAGATTGTAGGTTTGTGTAACCATGTTTCTTTCATCACGTGTATATTTTTTCCAGGTACTCTTTGTTTGTTTGTTGTGGTTTCTCTTTGTTTAAAGGTGCAGCCATTGTGTGCTCTAGCCTCTCAGTCCTCTTTTTCTCTTTCTTGGTGTCATCTCCAGCATTACATTGACTTTTATGTAAACAATAAATGAATAAAAGGAAAAACATTACCAAGAGCAGCCTGTAGAGGATCTATAGAGCTCCTCTTTGGAAGAACAAATGCAGAACATTCAGATCATATTTGTGCTTGTAAAACCTGTCAGACTAGACGGGCTTTAAAAATAAGATAGTTACTGAAGAGGTTCCTCCTCCTGCAGGCATCTCGACATCTCACAGGAGAGCCGGCGGATCTCAAAGTTTAAGATGACCAAGAAAATCCTGACGGCCATCGTCCAGCGCCTGGTACACCTGGTGTCTCTGGACATCTCGGGTCACATCATGCTGGACAACTGCACGGTTCCACACTTTGAAGAGGCAATGGGGCGTCCGAGGTGGGTGCTGATGAGCGGAGGCGCAAGTCTCCCTTAATTTACCTTCAGATTATAAACGAGGTTCTTAACGAGCCACACTTTTCTCTCCTTCAGCATCGAACCGTGCAAGAGCAGCATCTACCCCTTCCAGGAGCTGAAGAGGCCCCTGCAGTTCCTGGGCTTGTATGACACCACCCTCTGTAATGTGACACACATCCCGGCCTATAAGGTACCAGAACCTGAGCTTGATCGAACAGGCTGGAATTATTATTGTGAGGTATTGCTGATTGGATCTTTGTGTTCCTGGACATTTTCAGGTGGCTGGATCAAAGAATGAAGACCAGGTCCTGAACGCTATCGAGGCTTACACCGAGTTACGCCCCGAGTTGGCCCACAGAGCCATCAATCAGCTGTTCGACATCGCCAGGATACAGCATTGCAGCCAGCTGCTCCGCGCCCTGCAGGTACGACTTCAGGTCCTTCCTCGATGACTTCCTGTGAGCATCTGCCTCCCCTTCCTCTCCTGAAAGCATTGTTCCTGTTTGCAGCTCGTCATAGCAGCGCTGAAGTGCCATAAATACGATAAGAGCATCCAGGTGACAGGCAGCGCCGCTCTCTTCTACCTGACCAACATGGATTACCGCAGCGATCAGAGCGTGCGGTTACGGCGGGAGGTCATACAGGTGGTGCTGAATGGGATGGAGCACTACCAGGAGGTCACTGTAAGTCCAGCATCAGCCCCACATACCAGGCGCAGCATGTTTCTCAGATGCCGACCTGGTTTATTAAGATGATTAAGTAGAATTTTGTGATCATTGAGATCCAAAGCTACGCTAAGGTCTGCAGGCAGAATCAGGAGATCAGAGATCAACCAAAAAACGCAGCGTGACGTCATCATGTGTTTAGAGCATCCTCTTTCCTCTGTGATGTGATTGGTGAATCGATGTGCTCCCGCCCCCTCCCAGGTCCAGAGGAACTGCTGCTTGACTCTGTGCAACTTCAGCATCCCAGAGGAGCTCGAGTTCCAGTACAGCCGGGTCAACCAGCTGCTGCTGAAGATCCTGGAGCCGGCCCGGCAGGACGAGTCCATCCAGAGGATCGCCGTGCACCTCTGCAACGCTTTGGTCTGCCAGGTGGACAACCACCACAAGGAGGCCGTGGGGAAGATGGGATTCGTCAGGGTAAAGAAAAAAGCTTCTGAGTCCACGATAAACTCGATAGTGTTGAGGAACAGCCTCAGTGCAGAGCTCAGGCCTGTTACTCAGGAGTTCCTGTTATCTAACGAGCTTCTTTTTGGTATGGCAGGAAACCAGAGCAAAGCTGTGTGAACACACTTAGACCATGCCATCATACTTCACATCAGATCTCAGCTGTTTGGGAAAAAAACTCTCACTCGAATTTTAGACTAACGAGTTGTTGCTCTCACCACAGTGTTGAATGTGTGTATCTTATTTTTGTCTAATTCGTGGTAACTTGGAGCTGTGAGTGAGGGCATCCTTCAGGACTGCTGCTGCGTGCATGTTTGAAATCAGCTGCAGATGCTTCTTTTTCTCTCGTTCTCAGACGATGCTGAATCTGATTCAGAAGAAGCTGCAGGACCGAATGGTGAGTTTGACTGCTTCCTTCTTCAGGCTCTTACAGACTGATTAAAGTTCTCAAACATCTTGACTCTTCTGTGAGAAATGGCCCAACATGTGTTTCTGTCAGTGCTCCACATCTGCACTGAAACGATGTCATCATCGTTGAGTTCAAAACGACCTTTATCAAGTCTTTATTTTAAAGCAGACGTTTGTCTCAGTGTGACCAGGTGATGGAGTTTTCCTGGAGCGCTCTGTGGAACATCACAGACGAGACGCCCGACAACTGCCAGATGTTTCTCAACTGTCGGGGCATGAGCCTCTTCCTGGAGTGCCTCCAGGTGAGTCCGGGCCGCACCTGTCAGTCATTAATTACCTGTGAAACATAAAGATGATGAAGCGGCAGAGCTGGCCTGAGGTGTTTCTTTCAAAGAGCGCTTTCAGTGTCACCTCTGATGTTGCCAGTTTGATCTTAATGAACACTCATCACTGTGTCGTCCTGTGAGTGGAATCGTCGGAGACGATGATGCGAAATATTTCCGATCTGTCTGCAGGAGTTTCCGGACAAACAGGAGCTGCACCGTAACATGTTGGGCCTTCTGGGAAACGTGGCTGAGGTCAAAGCTCTGAGACCACAGCTGCTCACGCCGCAGTTCATCAGCGTGTTCAGGTACCAGGAGATCCACTCTTTGCTCCCTGTTGTTGGACTTTTCTCTCAGATTCTGTTTTCTTGCCGCAGTAACCTCCTGGACAGCAAGGCCGATGGGATCGAGGTGTCGTACAACGCGTGCGGCGTGCTCTCGCACATCATGTTCGACGGCCCTGAGGTCTGGAAGATGGAGGAGCCGCGTAGAGACCTGGTGATTGAGAAGATGTGGGAGGCCATCCAGAGCTGGGACGTCAGCTCGCGGCGCAACATCAACTACAGGTGATGGGTTACTCTCCTTCACAGCTGCTGGCGGCCTTTCCTCTCTCTGACTTTATTAACACACTCCTCTCTCAGGTCCTTCGAGCCCATCCTGCGGCTGCTGCCTCAGAGCATCTCCCCCGTCAGCCAGCACTGGGCCACGTGGGCGCTTTACAACCTGGTGTCAGTTTACCGTGAGTATCAGTGCTGCTGCTCAGCGGTGTCCCACCAGCAGACTCAGATTTCAGAGCTGCTGTGGAGTATTTGTGATACCTTTTACTGTCTCACTCGAGCATGCTGCTCTGACCTTCAGTCCTACCTTTGGGCCGGTCCTCTGTCTCATACATTTTTCCACTCTGCAGCGAGCAAGTACTGCCCTCTGCTGATAAAGGAAGGAGGAATGATACTTCTAGAGAAAGTTCTGGAGCTGGAGAGCTCACACCCGGAGACCAAGGACATGGCCCGGTGAGACCGATGTGTGACTGGAGAGGATGATGGTGGCAGTATCTGAGCAGGAGGCACGATCTAACCTGTGCTCTCGTCTCCTTTCAGCAAAGTAATGGAGCACTGTGAAAACTTCAAAGAAGACCCGATGGAGACGAATTCTGGACAGGAGGCGAACGTGGGACAGAGAGGCTGACGCCACGGGAGCCGTTATTCCCAATAAACATGGAGAAAACCAACCTGAGGCCCCCTCACCGTCATCACCACAAGGGTCAATGTGTGCATTCTTCTTCTCATCCTTCTTTTCTAGCGTTAGTGTCTCTGGCCTCCTCACAGCAGCCTGATATTCGAAACCCAGGAGCGGTGCGTGGGGTTTCTTGTGAGGGTCGTACCTCTGCTGCACATCTTCTGTTGGGAGGGCTTGTGGGTCGGGTGACTGTTATTTCTCAGTGTGTGTGTGTGTGAGTGTGCGTGTCAGGTTTAAAGCAGCCGGAGCGATGCTCGGTTCTCAGCGGACGGCAACGCGAGTCGTCCTCAGCTCGCTGCCGGGAACCAAAAAAACCCCAAAAGGCGGCGCGGCGCGTCCTCGGCCTCCGCTCGCTCGAGCCAGCGGAGGCGCCGTGGAGCCGTGGGACAGATGTACAGTGAATTTCTGCCATTGAGCGTGGGGGCTGCAGACCTCGCGGCTCTGCGATGGACTTCTGTGTTTATATATGTAAATATTGTCTGTGGGTCTCATCCTTTTACTGTGTGTATGTTTTATAATATAACTGTAAACACTCATGACTTCACGCTGTATTTAAATCTCTGTAGGTCCGGCTGGCTGTGCGGTCAGTGCTGAGAAACTAGAATCATTCATAGCAGTCCTGAAACTCTTTAAAGGGTCCTTCACATGTAGCTCAGCCTCGCTTCTCCTCTTCAAGGTGCTTCGAGTGTTTGAAGAGTTTCAAATCTCTGAGAATGAACCAGAATGTAACGAAGCAGCAGCTCTGATGTTGCATGCTGCAGAGACATCAACCGAAGCTGAAACGGGGACGGGCTGCACTCCACTTTGAGCCAAAAGGTGCAGTCGGTCAGTAGCATGCAGTCTTTCTAATGACCAGCAGGGGGCAGCTTCTCGGGGTAAAGAGCTCCTGGTTGATATCACTGCAGCTCAGAGTATAATATCAGTTATTTCTTCACATTCTGCTGCGATCTTTCATATTTTTTTAGGTTTTTAACTCTTCAAAGAGTTTTTGGGGGTCCTTTAAATGATCTGGTGTCTTACTGGAAGCAGCGGTGAGCTTTAAATCAAGAGGGCGGCTCTGTTTGTCAAAGCAAATACACATTATGGACTAAAGCATGTGGACATTAAGGTCTCCAGATGCACAGTGAGCGCCACAAAAATGCTTCATATGGTCTCTGCTGCAGAAACGAAGGGCATCTAACCCCTCACTCACTCTCTGTGGGAATATTTTGGTTTTAAGCTGTGACGGAGGCTTAAAGGACGACTCTAAACACTTACTGATGACAGACAAATGATCTGGTCGCACTCTGGACCCTACGTGGGCTCCGGGAAACTGATGGCTTGGCTGAACTGTATATCGAGAAACATGTTATTTCTAGTGGCCAGTAGGGGGCGACTCATGTGTCAGATAATTGAAATCTATTTGGGGGGTGGAGGCACCACTGTAATTTCTTTAGAATGATGACTGAGCTGAGTTCTCGGGGGAACACCACTAAATGAGTAAATGAAACGGCAGTAATCCAAACAGGTGCTGGTTACAGAGCTCATACCAAAGTTAGCCCAAACACCCGACCAGGTGCACAATAATCCTGCTGAACAGCTGGAAACGCCTGCTGAGGTCCTCCTGCAGGTAGACTTCCATGTCCACATACTTGGTCCTTACCACAGCTTTGATGCGGCGTGGTGCTAAAGGTCTCGAGAGAACCCATGGTTCTCCCCCGGCTCACCGGTGCTTCCAGCAGTTCAGACGCTGCAGAAAGAGACGAGGCTGGAAGATCAACACTTTTCCTTTAAGGACACCTGACGGCCCATCCTGTTCATTGGTCGGTCAGCTTGCTGCTAAAATCACTGCTTCACTTAAACTTTTATTTTGAAAAGCTTATGGGAGGAAATGGTGCGTTCACATGTATGTTCGACACTGAGGTGATGGGAGCTAAAAATCACGTCTGGCTGCTCCAGATTCAGGTTCAGCCATCTCGGGGCGGGGGGTATGTTTAACCCCACCTCTGCTGATCATTAAGGTTAAACTATAAACTCTTCATCACGTCAATAATCAGCCAAACTCTGAATTTACCCCCTCTGTCTGCTGTGGTGTCCCTAAAGGTTCTCTGTGGAGTTCTCTGAGGGTTCTCGAGGCCTGTTTCAGAATCAGCTGCCACTGTCTCCTGTTAGGGGGAATATCTAAAGAAGGCGCCCATAGGAAGCAGGAAGCAGGAGCTCTTCCTCTTTGAGCTCTATGGCGCCTCTAGTGGTGGACAAACTCCACAGGGTTCCTTTAAGATGTCTTTAAACTTGAAGTTCCTTCACTGGCATTTTTCATCTCGTGGCTTTAAAGATGAATTAAGGAAATTCTATCATTGATGTTCTCACGTTACTCGGAGAATAAACGGCGACTTTTGTTCATCACAGTTGGGAGAACCAGCAGATTTAGGAACGCTGCAAACAGCCCCCAACATCTGGCTGCTCGGTGTAAACAGTCAGCATTCGATCCCAGTTTTCCCGGTGATTTTCCTGCTAGATCGGAGCTCTTTTCCCAGCACGTTAACGAATACTTCGATGTCTGCTGTGACCTCGGTGCCACGCCTTCCCCCACAGTCGCTTTTTTTTTTTTTCAATTTTGAGCTCATTCTGAGGTTTTTGTTTCTGGGAAACGATCACACGTGCTGTGAGGATTTAACCCGAAATTATAAAAAAACAAAATTATATCTTTATCATCTGAAAGAATATTAATGTTTGTTACTTTTTCTGGAAATTTATGGAGGCTTTATTGGAAGTTTATGATTTTATCACCTCAAAGAATATTTTAGTGTCAGAAATTTACCATCAAAGAACATCAAAAAGGTTTTTCCTCAGATTTACAAATTAAGCGTTTCTAAGCTTATAATCAATCGTCATTTTTTTCAGCTTTAATCTCAGAATTTTGTTAATTTGACTTTATTGACTCAAAGAAAACATTTTTCATCAGTTTTTCCTTTACGCTTTTATAATCTCAGAATAATCTCTACATTTTTCTTGCAAAAAAACTCAACAAATGTAGAACAATTTTTAGTTTGTTTTTCTTATAAATTCACAACATTAATCTCAGATTATTCCTTTTTTAGCTGCTTGGCTTCTTCCCCATTAAAGTTGTTACTTTAGTTTTGTCTCAGATTTTTTTCTTTCCTGTAAATTTACAGCTTTAATTTCGGAGAGAATATTGCAGTTTTTATTTTTCTAACTTTGGTAATCTGTCACATCAGTTCATAATTTCAAAGGTTTAAAGAATTTTAGCTCCCGTAGAGCTGCAACTTTAAGCTTAGACATCAGGAGCTCTGACCTCTGACCTTTAGCACTCTTTAATTCTTTGAAGGCAGCGTTGACATCAGGGATTTGGTCCCCGGTTCGGTTCCACTTTAATCAATGTCCTGCGTGGAATACGTGCTGCGCCTCCTGCAGTGAAGCAGCGCTGATGCCGTCAGCAGGATTTAGGATGCTCCCGGTGTTCCCGGTGTTCCCTCTGAGATGACGCCAGTGAAGGAACGGGTGCTGCACGGCCCACGCGCTCATGCACGCTCCCGGCTGATGTTTTGAGCACGCTCCCTGGTTCTCATGTACAGTTTTTGTAATTCCCGGGCTCTGATTGGTGCGTGTGTTTCTGTTGCTCCCACGGTCACGAGTGTGTGTGTGTGTGTGGGGGGGTTTGAATCTGAGGCGCACCTGTTCTCATTCACGTCATTGAATGTCTCAGTTTCGGCTTTCCAGAAGAAATGTGTAGGACTGATAAGAGGACATTTTTCTTGGAGTTCGACTGTTCTTTATTATTTATGAAGATGTGTGTACTGATAATAATAAAAGGAGGACTGCTGTGTCAGATTTCACTAATTTCCTCTTCCTCCACGCTCGGTTCTCAGTTTTTTGTAACTGCTGATAAGTTTTATTCAAACTGGAGTGAAGAACTTTGGATCCTGACAGTTTTCCTGATCTCAGTAGTTCCAGGACTTTGGTGTAAAAATATGAATAAGCAATAAAGATGGAGTGGTTTTAAAAATGAGATAAACTCGTGTTTTTGTTCTTCACTCAAGTACAATGTACTACAAAATGCATCCTTCTTAAAGGTGTTCCCTCATTTGGTGTTTTGGTAATCTAAACCTGATCTCAGGTAAACTGCTGCATCATCAGCAGGTCTCTCGATGCTCTGCATGTTCATCAAGCAGCACGCTGGCTTGTGGCCCACCCTGCGGCTCAGTTTGGAGATGCTGGCTGTAAGAAGAAGACAGGAGGCCGAGCTGGAGGTGTGACTGAGGAGGATGCTGGGATAGGGGGAGATGGAGGCAGGCGATCTGCTGTGACACCCCCTGAAGAAGGCGATAAAGATGCAGTTTCTCTGTGGATTATAAAGTCCAGTTACCAAACCCTTCACTCTGTTAGAGCCAGTCAGTTATATTGTTACGTATTTTAATGAAGTAGAGGAACATTTCAGCTGTTGCAGCAGCTTCTGTTTATAGGAAGAATAAAACATTAATAATTGAAGCTGTAGAGACCATCACGCTTTTTGGAGCAGGCTGTAAACATGTTTTTTTTTTGGGGGGGGGGGGGGGGGGGGGGGGGGAGTGGGGGGTTCTCTCCGTGTGCGG
>VUQK01035122.1:0-13354 GCA_015106715.1 Bujurquina vittata | reverse complement strand
CATCTGCTGAGGTGGTTGACGACAAGGGAACAACTTCAGGCCACCGAGTTGTCCTGTCCACCATAGTCAGAACACATGTTCTGTTGTCGGGGTCACCGATGTAGGAGCTGGTAAAGGAGACACGACGAGGTAAGTAGAGTCTCAACTTTATTTTCGGTAACCACACAAAAATAACGGGACTCCAGAAAACGTGACTCTCTCAACGCCGGAAGACTGAACCTCCTTCTTCCCGGGCTCTCTCTTCACAATAAGAGCTCAGGGCATTCTTGTGTGAAATGTACATAAGTGTGTCCACCACAGTGTGATGTAAACCTGAAACAAATCATTCACCTTTAAAGTGAAAGTCACCGCTTTTGAAACATGCCAGTTGCAGTGTTAACAATGATCCTCTTGGTGTCTGTTGTGTATGATGTGTTATAAAGAAATGTTAATAATGTATTGAAATTATTGTATATAACGTTTTAAAATGAATAATCCTTACTTGACATTTCATACTGACTACTTCACTAAAAGTGTTTTGGCAAAACTCTTAAACATAATTAGATCTCCCTGCTTACTTTAATTGCAGGAAAATCAGTTTCACACGGGAATTGGTTTAATTAATTAATGAACAAATATAATGCCCCAACTTTTTTTCAGCAGCAATAATGCTGCTGATGTGCGTGTGAAAAGTAATATAATTGCGTAGTATATTTTAACAGGAAAAAAGCTAGTGAGCATCTCACTAGTTAAGGACGGGAGCTCAAACTGAAGTGGTGCTAGTTAAAAGAAAAATTCAACCTGAAAGAAAAAAAAAATCATGAATGAACAAAATGAAAGATGACCATCAATAAAGCTACGTAAAGAGAATAGCGGTGATTGTTAACATAGTGACAGAAAAGTTACAGAATGCAGTTATAGAATGTGTGAAGCTATTTAGGGCTGCAACTTCAGGTAATTTAACTGACTACCCCTCTGATTGCTTTCGTAATTATTGAATTCATTTCATGTTTTTTATACAAGCAACTATTCAAGCTTAATGGAATTAGTCTTTAATTAGTCTTTGGGGTGCATGTTGGTATGTCGTTAGCACTGCCTCCTCACAGCAAGAGAGTCCTGAGTTTGAACCCACTGGTGAGCTGGGGCCCTTCTGTGTGGAGTTTGAATGTTCTTCCCATGCCTCCATGGATTGATTCCAGGCACTCTGGCCCCCTACCACTGTCCAAAAATATGCATGTTACAGTAGGTTAGCTGGTGATTCTAAATTGTAGGAGTGACCCTAAAGTGGATAAGTGGTTAAAAAAATGGATGGATGGAATGACTATATAATAATAACTATTGTCGGTGTGAATGTGAGGATTATCTGTTTATCTGTGTAAGTACTGTGACAGACTGTGCATACTTGTGAGTAATTCCAAACTGAATTTCTGTTATTACTGTGGCCCACCTGCAGTATCTTCTCGGCCCACCAGTTTGGTAACCACTCCTCTAAAGCATTGTTTATATTTGTTGCATTATTTTAACTAGCAATCAATAAGCAATGTACTGATTTTATTATGGTTTGAAACAGAATTAATTAATAGATAATATTTTTGTTATTTGTGCATTTTCTTTTAATTATTCATACAAGGCCATGAATACAAGAGATATTATTTTTACACAAAATATTGTGAACTTGCATATAATTTGCTACATTCCTTCTTGCTAATAAATCCTGTGTCACCTAAATAATCTTAGAATTTTGCATAACTATAATTTTTTTGATACTGTAAAAAAAAACCCTATTAGACCAAAAATAAACAGTAAACAAACAAACAAAAAATACTACTGAAAAGATACAGTTAAGATTTTTTATGTTTCACAGTTTTTCAAGACTGTGGAAACCCTGCATCACATCAGCCACTTGTGAAATTGTTTTCAATCTTTGTCTTTGGAAGTGCCGGTGTTGTTATGCTACAGCAAGATGTAAAAAGAAATTATATAGGGAAGAATGGTCGTGTTTCAGTCAGTAAACGTCAGACACTAAAAGACAACTCTTATAATAGGTTATTTCTGCTAAAGAACCTGATTCTAGCTTCTGATGCAAAGGGTGCACTTATTTAAGAGAATATTATATCTGAAGACATTTTCTTTCAATACATCACATTTATGTCTAAGCACTATTTTGAATGTTTGCTTATCCAAGTAACTCCAAACAGTTCCTTTTTTACTTAATTTTTCACAAGTCTGTATTATGGTTAAGCGACTGCAGACCATGGCTTCCAGTTCACCTCTGACATCTGGAATCTAATCATCAAAACTAATATTCATATATGAGAACAGCAGGCTAAGAGCTAGAAACAACTCGACTATTCGCCTGGGATTCCCAGCTCACGGTGATGCCATGCCAGCCTCTGCTACAGGTATGCCAACCTTTACTTTTCCATCGCTACGGGACCTAAGGTTCAAAAACTTGGTGTTTAACAATAATAAAACTGTTGATGAGGCTCTGCAGCGTAGCAGCCTTGCAGCTACAAGAGAATCACTCAGCCAGCTCCACCACCAGGGGGCAGAGGCACAGAACCTGGGAAATAAAATTAGAGACGCATCTGCTGTTTGAAGGACCTTTGATGTAAGAGTAACATGACACTGCAAGAAGGAATCTCTCAGCAGATGCTCTACTGGAAGTAAGATCCTATCTTGAGGGAGAACTTATCCAAAAACCTGCAAACTGGTTGATCAGGTTGGTGTCCATGGTTTCAGTATTACCACCAAATAACACAGTGGAGGAACTGCACATTCCTTCAGAATGAATGCTGTCCCAAACAAGGTAGATAATAACAGAGAGCCAAGGCCATTTTAAAATCACAATCTGATATAAAGGAAACCTAAAAATGCATCACTGAAAAAGATTTGATTCTGTTTTTTCTTTATTTGTTGTATGTCACGAGTTGATTGTGATCTGTCGGCAGTGGTTTGTGTGTCAGGTATTTCATGTTTTCTTTTTCTTTTTTTTGCTTTATGCTGATGTCACAGCAACACTGGGTCTTGTACTAGAATTGTTATATACATTTTTGCACAAGGACCAAATGGACTGTTCAATAAATAAATAGTGTTTAATGATTTCAATGCATTGCTTTTACAGAAAACTTAATCTTAAAGTAATGATATTAAGAGACTAAGATTTTTAAAAACATAATCTTAGACTAACATGCATCTGTTTATTTTGCATTGAATAATTTAGATGATTAATACATGCACACATACAGTACCAGTCAAAGCAGCCAAAAGTGGTACTAAATGAAGAGCTTTTTTCAAGTTTTGGGAAAACACAATCCTTTCAGGCACTCTGCCTGTGCAAGAAGCAAATCCACTCTTTACCTCAAAAAATTAACATTGGCTTGTATGGACTTACATATTTGAAATGAAAGCCGCCCACCACAAGGAGTCAATTTACCATTTTAATTAAAAAAAGCATGCTTTTTTTGCCGTGTTGTGATACTTTAGCTGTAATATATTTTCTGATTTTCCTTTTTTTTATGCAGTGCAGATGCCTTCTCATTGCTGGTGTAATGGAGCAGAAAAGGAATCAATGCAATGTGTGACTAAGTTTTCAGAAATGAGTCGGGTACTTACATAAATAAGAAAATTAAAGTCACTACAAATTACTAGGGACTGTGGTGGGAGATGAGACCCGGTGATGAAGAGCATTGCTTCAAAATTGAAAGAGAAGTGACAGTGCAGCTTGGGGAACTTAATGAGTAGTGGGATTGGCCAGTGTATCTAAAAATGTGAAAAGGTGCCTGCCACCATGTTAACTTTTATTTCTCATACTATTTTTTTTCTCTGTAAAAAAAGTGGTAGAAAGACTCTGGCTTGCATTTTCCTTTTGTTGTAAAGCGTACAAGTGAGCCTTAAAAAAATGCAAGTCCTGGCAATAATTGCTGAACACATTCTCAATAAACCATCAGCATATCACAAGAGCCACAAAATGGATGGAGACTAATTGAAGATTAGATTCAATGACAGTTAAAGATGAGTAATATCAAGGACAGATAAAAAGTGTAAAGGCAAACTGGTAGGATTTTTTTAATGCACGTTCTAGCAGTGAAACAATATTCAGTCTGAGTATTATTTGGAATTTACAGGTACAAAAGCAAAACTTTACATGCTGACTTTTTGTGGTTACAGAGTTGCTCGCCAGATGTGAAACAAATGAAACTTATATATCAGGTATATAAGAAATGATGACATGTACAAATGATCTTGAGCCTCAAAATTCAAAATGAGATGCTTTCTTTCGTGGCCACAAACTCTTTGGTATATCAGCAGGATACTTTTCTCTGCTTCTTGATTGCACAACAGGTATATGCCACCAAGATTAAATGTCAATGACAACTGATTTGTCAATATGGCATCATTAGAAGCCAATGTAGAAGAACACCTTAAACGCTTGGCTGAACTAGAGGCCCGTGGACTGAAAGCAAATGACTGTCAGGGCCAAGGATACAAAAACTGATCAAACATGAAAGCAAATATTTGGAAGTTGAAACTCATAACTGAGTAGTCCTTATTCCTGGACTTGATTGATGCAATGTGGTTGCCACATCCAGAATTTATCATTGGAAGATATGGAAATTTGTTTTCCAAAAGGAGTGTTGTTCTTTGGATTGATTAAATGACTTCATATGATGTTTGCAGCTTCTTTTTAATTGTGGGAATCCCTCAAGAGCAAAAGCTGCAACAACCTTTGCAGCAGATTGTTTTTGAAATCCATGAGAAAAAAAAGGCAAAATCAAATAAACTTGGAGTGAAATCTTAACATACTACACTGAAGTTATCCAAGCTCTCATTGATTTTTTTAAATGAATTTTTTTTAAACAAATGCAGGTTTCTTTTTGATCTGACCAAACCGTGTATAATGAAGGGGACTAATCTTACTGTTAGGGAGAGTTCCTTCAATCCTTTTGAGAAAACAAAGTGTTTGAAGTGCTGTAGTTGTTCTCTTTGGGATCATCTCCCAAAAGCTCAACTCATGGAACAGACCCAGTACATTTATGCCCTGAAACAAGGGGCCACAAAACTATTATCCCAGTAACAGTGGTACTGAAGAAACAAAGCTTTTCAAAGCGAAAACTGAGAAAAAATAAAATAAAAAACTCTTTGCACACCTATGTGTTGGAGGACAGATTATGTGGCTTTGCAGTTGCTTTGCTATCAGTTGAAAGGGATGGTGCATCCAAGCTGGATTACACAGATTTTATTACTGAGTTTGCAGCCAAGAAGACAAGGAAAGTGACTTTCACTTAATCCATTTATGTGAATTGTTAGTCTGACTGAATCTATCTCATTATAGCACAGTACTGCAGTAAGCTGAGCAGTGTTTGACCTGACAAGCATGAAAAAAAATATTCTAATTTATATTATAATGCATAGCTAAAATATAGACTTTAAAACATTCCACTTTTTTAAAAAATATATAATTTTAAAATAAAAACTGATTTGATCTACATCTATAGTACTTCCAGAATAATTGTAGTCTACGTGTAATGACCACTCTGAAAAATTTAAATCTAATTAAAATTTAGCCTGGACCAAAATGTTAAATTGTAACTTGCTGAGAGACATCAACGTGCCAAAATACAGTCACAACTGAGCTGATTTGCTGATGTAAAACCAAACATTTCACACAGTTTTCCCCCTTTTAAAGACTCAGGCTATGTGGCAATAGTACTGGGCATGAGCACGATCACACTGCATTATTCTACTTGTTTAAACTGTATTGCACCAAGCTCACAAGTGCAGTACCACTAGAATAGCTATGTCTCTGACAGTGATTCATGGGCATGCATGTCAATGAGGACGGCCTTGTATGCCAAGTTCACCTAGGGCCCCACAGTGGGCCAGTAGATTATACAGTAGCTGTATAGTACTGTCCACCAAGAGTGCTTTTTAAAATACAGAATAGTTATGTGAGGCTTGTCATAAGTTGGGTGACATTATTTGCTGACTGAAATCAGGGCAAAAAGAAAGGGGGGATGGGGGGGTGAGGTGTTTGCATACTGAAAGGCAGGAAAAGACACCTTTTTTTTGCATCAACTTTAAATAATTCCATGACAGACAGATGTGCTGCTGTTGCCCATGTGTCAAATATCCTCTCTCTTGGCAACACCTATCATACAATCAAAGAGTACTAATAAAAATTTAAACACCACCCTGCAACAGGCTGGCGATCTGTCTGCCCAGGGTGTACCCCGCCTCTCACCCTGTGGCAGCTGGGTTAGTCTCCAGCCCCCCCGCAACTAATTGGATAAGTGGATGAAAATAGATGGATGGCTGGAACAACAAATATGTATGTATTTATAAAGGATACGTGTATGACAACAACAACAACAACAACAAAACAATGCCAGAAGAGTTATACAATAAGGCCTTTTCAGATTTTTGAAGCTAACGATGATGCATCCTTTTAAAAAAATTATGACTAGACTTCTCATTGACTCACAGTGGGTCACATTTCCCTTCAGGTGTTTCCCATCAGTAGGTAATTCCCAGACAGATAGATCCTCCTCCTGTTGCGAGGCAGATGGCTCTAACTAGGACATATTGCTGCCGTTACCCTCCTCTTATGAGCTCACAAATCAGATATTTATGAACAATAATAACTTATAATAACTTCTGTTTGCTGGGTCACTATTCTTGAATTCAACATTGTTAACGCTACATTTTTAACTTTTAATTTAAGGTGCATTCAATTAAACACAAAATACCTTTCTTCTGTAATTGCATTGCATTGTTATCTCTGTTAATGCAGATTTTCCAATCCAATCATCCTGGAGCATGTATGCTGGAAATCATCATGATTCAATTTTAGGTGTCCTCTGCTTTTCTCCCTTATCCCCTAAACCCTGCCCCATGTTGCAAAGCTCTCAAATGGATCCTTTTCCCTCCGGGCTTGGCCAACCTGTGGCTGTGCAACAGAGAAGCCATTTATCTCCTCTGCAACATGCTGAGAATAATCTGGGATGTGTGCATGAATGTGAATTGGCGTGCATCCCTATATATGTGCGTGGAGGCAGAAGGACAGTCGTAAGCAGAACCATGAAGAACCCAGATGCCTGTGGGCCAAAGCTAGCAATAACAGAGCAACGTAAGCTAATACTCCATGCGAGAAAGAATCCAGCGTGATTTAGTAGCACCGTCAATGAGCTGGGCAAGGACAATGGTTCACTAGAGCTTGGTAGAGAAATGAGGACAGAGCTGGGGAAATAGGCAGAGGATATGAGGAATATCAGGATAAGGAATGATGTAAAAGAAAGGGTGAGCGATTACTTTAGGTGTTGGCCTGAGGATATGGATTAGGATGCGGTCGGCCAAGGCATCTCGAGATATTGGAGATGGAAGAAGATTTTTCTAGGTATAGGTCCGAGGCAGTGGCAGGTTGGACATTAAGTCCATCTCAAAGGAGAGTATTGTTTCTTTTATAGTCCCATGTTGATGGATTCTCTAAGATGATTATTGTGTATACTTGCCCATAATTACTGAATTACCTTGAACAGCCAGTGAGCACCACACGGGAAAAAACACTCAGTTCTATCATATTCAAGAGACTGTACTACAGCAAATATATTTAAAACCAGTAACTCATACGAAAATAATCTAGAGGGAAAAATAGCACTTAAGCCTGCAGAAAAAAATATGTAGATCTGATTTTTGGGTAAGTTGTTCCTATAACATTTACCACTTCATGTGCCTGCTACCACAGGCATATTAGCATCATGTCAGTCTGTGGAGCTTTATGTATAAACTACATTAACAAACTGATGACATCATTATGAGTACTTTATTGGTATTGCCTAGCAACAGGGGCAATTTAGATACCCACATGTTAAATACTACAAATAGAGCCTTTTTATCCAAACAGCTCAAACTCAGCAGTGCAGTTTCTTAATTCCCATGCAAAACACAGCTGAATATGACAAAGATTGGATCAAGAGACTCAAAAGCAGACAGATGAAAATAGATTCTTCAGTTGTTTCACGGGGGCCTATATAGCGCATAATCAAACTTTTATGCTATTCAGAAGTAGTGAAGCTATATTTAATTAAATAATTATTCTCTCGTGGAAAGTTAAAGAGTAAGCCAGGCTAGCTTGTCTGTTTTCCTCACGCATTGCTATGTTAACTAAAATAAATGTAATGACTCTGTTATCTTATTTGCAGCAAGTGTTGCCTTTTACTAGAAATGCACTGACTGCAAATTTCTTGGCTAATTCAAATTTTCTATTTTTTTCCTAGTGTGACCTGCCGTTACCAACTTTTGCTGATTTTAGTTTTCTTTCTAACAACGATAATTGACAGCACATGAAAATAAAAATCAACTTTTCTTCAATGTGAAATATTATTTTCATAATAAAGAAAATGATCAAACCTTAAACTTTAACTGTTTTGATCCTTTGCTCATACCGAGGCTCCTGGCTTATGACTGACTCTGAACTCTAGTTAGCTTTAGCTTTAGCCACGCTGCCTTTGTTGGCTTCTTTAAAATGTTCTCCCTGTGCTTTACCTTTGTAAACTTTGTGTCTTCACTCACAGTGAAGAGCTTCCACGCAAACAACATGTTAGTGTGTGGCATTGAGTGCATGTGCAACTATTTGCCAGTGAATAGATAGGCTCTTAATTGGAGATAATGTATGCCGATTGGCCAGCCACTGGTCTGGGCAGAGAAGACTGGCAATCAGCCAATTCCAGTCCCTGGCTGGGCACTTGGTGATTTTCTACCTTTTGTGGTTATTTTCTTTATGTTATTTTCAGAGCTCTAGCACCTGTTTATGTGATAATGTCTCAGACTGGAGTAAGCAGTGTTCAATTCATTGATTTTGTGAGGAAGAAAGGTTTAGTGATGCGTCAAACTCTCCTTTTTATATGAGCGTCCACAGTGCCTGAGGCAGAAAGCCTGAGTTAACAGAGCAAGTTGATAACTAGAGTCGTGACACCCGTCAGCTCTGAGAGGGGTTTTATGTTTGGTCAAGCCAGCTAACACAAAGAAAGTCTGGCTATATTGAACTTACTCTGTAGTAGACCCATCTGGAGTCAGAGGCAGAATACAAATACAAAAATCCCAAGTATGAAACTGTCTAAGAGAAGACTTTGAAGATTTAAATCTTGGTTAAGAGACATGGGAGAATAGCCGGAGAAGCAGACTGTTAAACTAAGAGGATCTGACTGCAGAGAAAAAGCTTGATTAGCACGAGGAAAAAAAACACAAGGATATTAATTAGAGTTTGGCCAGGTGTTACTGTAGCTAATTGAAGATTCGTGCGAGGAGTGATTGAAGATTGAGGAACAGCGTCTTTCCTGAAGCTGTAAGACTGTTGAACTCTGGAGGGGCTGTGTAGCTGCACTCCTCTCCTCCTATCAGTCCTTGCACACACTCACGCTGCTGTGCTGCATTTGCACAAATCACTGCTGTGGCAGCACGTGCCACTACCTTTGCCTTTACGCCACGTCTTAAACTGTTTATTTCACTTTTCTTTTTTTTTTTACACTTATTTGTGGTAAAAGAAAAACCAGAAAGCCTACTTGCTGTCTGAGGACATTCTGATAGATTTATGTCTGTTGCTGATTTTAAACTTCACCGTGCTTTTCATGGGTCCAGCAATATGAGGTGACATGTTCAACCCACATACAAATCCTAACTCTCTCCTATTCACTCACTCACTCACACACACACACACACACACACACACACACACACAGAGCGTAATCAAAACAAATCAAGGGTTCAGTATGTGTAAATGTCAGGTCATTAGTGTGCTCCTGTCTCCTCCTGTTTAATTGGACCATGGTAAATATAGCCGCTCAACATTGATCCCTGCACATCCTGTTCTTTCACACCTTTTCCCCGATTCTCTTTCTATTCCTATAATCTTCTATCTACAATTTCATGTTTCAAGTTGTGTCATCCAGATACAAGGAATGCATGTTTGTACCGCAAATTGCAGTTTGTCAGGTCCATTTTTTTCTGTCTGCATCTGCATATTTACATTTCTTGCCATAATACAGATTTTTTTTGTTACCTCACTTCTTAAATACATGGTTTTTGGCATTTTGTTTTTATTTGACAGTTACTAGTGAGGAGGTATGCAGGAAAGAAGGAGAGAGAGAACGAGAGAAGGAGAGAGGAAGAAGTGTAACATGCAATAAAAAGTTGCTGGCTGGAATCAAAGTGGGGACATTGGTTATGTGACACAAGCTGTAACTCTGGCTTTTAAGTACTTTTAAGACTTGCTCCTAAGTGGTTGAAAAACAAATGAAAAAAAAAAGTTTCCTATTGGCCAGTCATGACTCATACTGGTTGGAACAAATGTTTGTGGCTTTGCATCATTTATTTTTCTTTCTACCTTCCTGGGTTTTTACTGAACAGCCTAATGGCTCAAAGGATTTTATTTCAACATTGTTTGGATACTTTACCTATGATTAGTCTGCAGTATATAATTTAGCATTTGTTGCAGTGTGTTTAATTAGCCACATAATAAGTGTATTGCGCTGTAGGGTTCAGTGTGTTTCAAATGAGGCTAGCGGAGAACCGATTAGACCGCATGTAATTTTGATGGTGTGACAGCCTTAGGCAGCAAATGGTAACATTTCCTATGTGATTTTTGTTATAGAGTTTGTTTAGTCATAGTCAGAGGTGGAAAAAGTACAGACATTCTGTAATTAAGTAGAAGTACAGACATTTGTGTTAAAAAAATACTCTGGTAAAAGTTGAAGTACTGATTCAATTTCTTTACTCAAGTAAAAAGTACAGGCTCTGAAATGTGATCAAAGTAAGAAAGTAAAAGTCGCTCTTTGGAGGACATTTCTATCAGCTATTTTTGTGTGAAGCTGGCTGAACCTGCTATATTAATATAATAATAAATTGCTATTTAATGACAATACAAACACTCTTCCAAACTAAATTCAAATGAATGAAATCAGCTTGAATCTGTTACCTACATTGTAGAAGGTGACTCTGCCTACACACATAAAGATAAATATTAGTAGTCAGGGGTTACAGTGGGATTTGGCAGGTGGGGACTCTAAGATCGGTTGCTGTTGTTCAGCGTGGGGAAAAGAATCACGATAATTTCTTTTGAGGGTTCCAGGAGATTTTCTTTGCATACAGGCTGTGATCAGCTGACATGTGCTGAGGTTTACTGCTCTTTGTGGATGAAGTAAATTCAACTAGATGTAACCCAGTATTTCACAAGCTATCTTGGCTGGTTTCCATCCCCAACACTGACAGTATGCAGTTGATATAAAGGTTGAATCCAGTGAATGAATCCAAGCATCTTCAGCTTCAATTTAAACTCATCGCTGCAACACTTGATGTAACCTAACTGACCATGAACACCACAGCTGCTGTGCACCAACACAGAGCTTTACTGTAAATTCACCACAGTACTGCAAACTAACCTGTTCATCCTGCACTAAACTGCAGTATTTTCATACAACCGTTGAATAACACAAAGTTAGTCTATCTCAGTTTGTTTTGCAGGATGTGTCACAATATGATTTATGAGCTGTCACTGAGCAGTCTGACCTCTCTGCTTCGTCTTTCTTACATCTTTCTCTCTGAGCTAACTTGTCTCTCATTCTGGGAAATGCAGCAGTTGGACCTTTAGCTAGCGTCTGCTAGCTTACACAGTGTAACAAACTACACAAAAACAGTTTGTGTGTTTGCTGATATTTGTTGAGCTGATAGAAACGTTGCATTTTAAATGAGCTGCAACAACACCTTACTCCATTTATTTTTGCTCCTCTTCAGTAGGTCTAGCTAGATGCTGAAGTACCACGACCACAACTTATCGACATCTGCACCGAGTAACCCCTGAGTACAGCGCTATAAAGGTGCATAAATTATATGGTTTTATCATTTAATGTATGCGATAACGAGGCTTCTTCAGCAGGACTGGCTTTTGTGTGTTGTTGTTGCTCCATTTAGTCTCAGATCAGTTTGGCGTTTGAAGAAGGGAGGACCGAAAAAACTTCCCTCAGATGGGTTAAACCTACAGTAACGAGTCCGTTTTGAACATGTAAGAAGTAGAAAGTACAGGTAAAGTACAGATACCTGGAAAAAAATCTACTGAAGTAGATCTACTCCCTACCTCTGGTCAACAGGATTCTTAATTAATGGCATCAAACATGCCTTGTCCTAGATTGTCCTGATCCAAGATGAGAGATTTGAGTTCAACACAAGCCAGTAATAACATCCAATTAGTTTACAATTTTCCACTAGTAGCACTGCAATCTATCTCCTCTGTGTCCAGGTTTGTCTTTCATTTCAATACTTTTATGGTTGAACAGAACCCACCCAGAATCCTCCAGCTATCAAAAAAATTTCAAAAGATCAAACAATGTTTAATTATCATTAATATCATATTATATCATGTTTCATGCTGTACTCATTAGAGTGGAAGTGCTACAAATGCAGTCAGAAAGCTAGAGTGGAAAGCGGAGTGGAGTTTCCCCTGGCGGAGGCAGAGGTGTGGTCTACATGCAGTGGGCACTCAGCTTTTAGCTGCAATGGCAGCCACCAAGAGGGGGCAGAATTGTAAAGGACTAAGAAAGATGCACACAAGTACATAACTACACTGAAAGTGGATGATTCTATGTTTGTGTGTGGATGGGTGTGTAAGGAAGTGTGTGTGCATGCCACTGACACTGACAACACGCCTTTGTAATGCAGCGACTACTTTATTGACCAAGACAGGAAGTTCTTCACATGCTAAAGAACAGATTGTATCTGCTCACACCTGCCAGTGCCCTCGACATTATTACACCAGGACAGACACGGCTAATTATTGAATCATTTTGACGCAGGAAGGAAACTCACTGGATGAAAAGGGAGGAGAAATGTAATGCAAAGACAAAGAGATGCAAAAAACCCCCCCAACTTTAAATTTACATCACTTTTGTGACCACAGAATAAATTTTTTGAATATTAATACCATAAAGAGCAAAACATGTAATAAAATATGTATTTTTATATGCTTGAAAACATAAAAGTGGTCATAACTACTTCTCTATCAGATATTACATAATATAAAATAACAATATAAAACAGCCTAAAAAAGGGTGAGTGGTTGATCAAATATTTTATTGTACAGAAGAAGGTAACAGTTTTCTAAACCTCAGTGTAAAGTTTTGGATGGAGGTATACACATTTTAAATATAGAACACATTGAGAGATAGACCTCTTGTAAATTGTACAGAGCAAATTGTCCATATGGAAGATGACATTAGGTTCCTTGATGACCCCCCCCCCCCCCGTGCTTTCTAAATTGCATTTGGAACCCAAAGCAGAAACTAAGACAAACTTTCTCATGTACTGTACACGAAAGTATCTTCTATTT
>VUQK01035117.1:0-22126 GCA_015106715.1 Bujurquina vittata | reverse complement strand
GGGGGGGGAGGGTGTCATGAAAGGGTTTATTTTTAGATTTAAATGTTTATAAATATTGGTTTTGTATTAAAATAAAGCTGTCTTTGACTTTAGAAGACGACTTCCTTCAAATAGCCTTAATGTATCTAATTTTTTTTTAAAAAGTGGATCATTTCATAGTTTATTTTCAGAAATGTATGCTGTTGCAATGTTTACTTATATTAAACATGGACAAAGTTTCACATAATGAGCTCAACATATGTACAAGTAATCCCAGTGAGCCATCAGATTGCTCTACATACTTGGTTTGACACATCTTTGATTGTTTAATGTGGTGATCCCAGACATCTCCGGGGTGTGAGACACACAGAAGCCCCGCCCATCTGCTCTTCTGTTCGTGAGAAGCAGCCAATCGGGTACAATTACAAGGAAGAATACCAAAACTGTGGAACTGGAAATGTGTGCATGTGTACTTCTCGCTTTTTTTTTGTGTGTGTGTGTAGGGGTAGGGGTAGGGGTGTGTGTGTGTGACTTTTGACAGTTCTTGTGTTCTCATTGTGATCCTCCCCAAACAACCGGATCCTGGTTACTATCATCTGAAGTGGCAGCTTAATCTTCAAAGTTCTTGCTGGTTGACATCATTGTGAGCCTTCGCAGCATCTTATTGATGATTAATTCACAGAAACATCCTTCTCTCTCATTCCTTTCCTCTGTCAGAGGATACTGTGTCTGTTATCAGCACCAGTTGGCAGCATTACGGTGTTGTACCACGATTTTGCCATATGACTACTTTGAGTGGGTCTTGTTGCTCCTAGCCTGCTCAGAAGGTCACGATTGAATACACACTCAAACTGGCCCGAAACCTTCCTGCCTGTTGCTTTCACTAAACAGTACTACAAACCAATCCATTCCAAGGGGGACTTGGCATTTTTTTAAGCAACACTGCACAATCAGTTCTCCAGCTAACTGTTGAAATTCAGTCTACAGCAAGAGACAAATCCTAATATGGCACAGGTGACTTCGCTGAGGTAGAAAGAGAGGATTTCAGACCAGGAGTTTTCTGGCTTTATAACTCCGATTTATCTGGGGAAATCAGGGTTGTTTAAGTGAACGTATTATGTTCCTCTTTCAGAGCCTTGTGCTCACCAAGGCTTTTGAACTCCTACTGCTCCACTGGAGCTGCTCAGCTGCCAAGAGTCGACTCCTGTGGTTGCACTTGGCAGCTTGCATGTGTGAATGTGTGCAATTTGAAGCCTTTTTTTTATTTATTTTTTATTTTTTTTGAGAAATCCTTTTTTTTTGGCTACTTATTAAGGCTGTCTTAAGTAAATAGCAGGTAAGATTGCTTTTCATAAAATTTCTTCCTTATGACATTGCGATGATCTTACTGGTCAAATTAAAAGCACTCTCTATAAAGCTATCTATATTTAGATATTTTATTGCCATTGCCATTTATGTTTGTGTGTTCCCCCTTTACTGCAATAAATGAAACAGCTCTTTATCCCACTGTAGAATGGAAAGTTCCTCAACTTCCAAGACAGTTTTGATAGCATCAGTCTGCTTGTTAGCTGTAGTACACAAAGCCACATAGTACTGCTACATTATCAGTGTTTTGGCTAAATATGCTTTCTATTTTTTTGATGTGGAGTGATACATGAGTGGGTGGTTGATGTGCAAAATGTCAAGTTTATGCTTTCAGGTATATTTAGTCTCACAAAAGGAACTGCAAAGACCTCTGTAAAGACGCCCTTTTAAAGAGTCAAATGAAGATGAAAACACAAACACGGCGAACAGCCCACCACTGATGAGCAAAAACTGGAGGAATAAACTTTGAAATCAGACCGATGTGTCATTATTGTGCTTTATGTGCCAAAATAGCTCTTTGAAATGGATGATATTAAGCCATCTTTGGTCAGCCAACACTGATTTCACTATATGAAATGACAGATTATATTGGCTGTATTTAATCAAGTTCAAATTTGGATCAAAATTAAACTCCTGGGTACTGTCTGGTGATATTTTAGTTCTCTGTGTTGATTTTATATTTGGTAATTCAGGAGGAACAGCAGATTGGTTAGGGGAAAACAGTGCCTGATTCTTGCCTTTTTCGTTTTTTTTTGGTAAAAGCATCTTCAGAGAGTATGCTGATAGTTAATCTCATAACTCTGATTTGACCAGCAGAACCTCGTCAAGAGCAGCAATATCTTGTTCAGTATTTCTTAACCAAGCAGCATAAATAACAAATAACACACACACAAAAATAATCCCAGTCTCATAAATCATCAGAATTCCTTAACGCTCACTGTAATATCTCAGCTGGCTAGCTTTGAAAGCTTCATCCAGAATTTCAGGTTTATCAGCTGTTACTTTGAATCAACTCCACGTGAGACTCTGTGAAGCAGCGTCGTACCAGCACATTCTTTAAATGCAACCAATGACTTGCTAATGTAATCTGACATTTGTTAAATAGCTTAAGAGAAGAAATCTTTGGTGTCTCAGATTTCAGCTAGCCACAATGTAATTCTCATCAGCATATATTGCTTAGACAACATATATCTCTGTATTATTGTAGGGTCTTTACCTTAGTGTAAAGTGCCTTGATCCAACTGTTGTGATTTGGCACTATATAAATGAAATTGAATTGAATTGGATAATATCATAAACACATAAGATTATCTCATAATTGATCGATTGTAAAACGCAGCATTATCTAGTAAAACCATAGAATTAGGAATATTACCGTTATCGCCACAAGCTACATGAAGGCTTTACTGCGGCGCACAAGGACACTTGCTGTTAATCTATGCGAGATCACTGAGTTCAGCAGCGCTCGTCATCAGTCAAATTGCATGTAAATGAGGTTTGTCGTCCTCCCACTTCGTAATTTACCAGATTTCTCTTACATCCATTACCACAGCATAGCAAGCTCATTTCTCCAGCTTTCAGAGGAAGCAGCTATTAGATGAATGAAGCAGCAAGAGTGTGCTTAGACTTGGTGTTGGCTAGATAAATGAGGTGATATGAATACACTAGTTGGATAAAAAATGTGCCTCACTGTGACCCGTGATTTTGTAAGCTTGTTAACTGAAGGTAACTCCAACTCTAAAAAGAATTGTAAATTTATAAACTGTATATTTACTGTATCTGCGTGTATGCATATATAGAATATAAGCGACTGTCAACTTTTCTCTTGCTCCTCTCCTGTAGCTCGCTGAAATGTCACTGAGTGCTAAACTATCTCCTCTTTATCAGGCCGGCCATGATTTAGTCTTTGTGCCTGTGTCTGTCAGGCTCTCTGTCATTCTCACACAATTGCAACCGGAGCTAAAACTCTTAATGAGCATCCGTGCAATGACAAGCCACGCAGCAAGCATTTCACTCGCATGAAAATGCAGTGGAAGATGCTGACACAACGTGTAACACACGCGAACACGGCTTCTTCTGTGGGAATGTTTATTTGACCTGACAAAGATGCACTCTCAGAGGATTTTTTTTTTTTTGGACTGAACAGTTGGTTAACACAAAGTAACACTTGGGCACTGAACACTGCTGCGGTCTAACGTGGAGGTCGTCTATTCACATGACTGAGTTGGAAAGTTAAGTATTTGGTTATTTTAAGAATGAGTGTATTTCTCAGGTTCAGTGCAGTGACGGTCTTTCTATTAATATTTTATTGATTTTTCAACTATTGTTCATTGGAATTGTCTTGTAAGATGGATTCTCATAAAAGCAAAAACGTGAATCCTACTAACTTTGTTACTGAGGGCATTTCGCTGAGATGCTTTGAGTAAACTTCTTCTAGCTTTGCATGACACCGCAGCACCTTACAAAGACACTGACTGCCTTTTTCTTTAAATTATCATATCTAGGACTGATATTTTTAAAGCCAGTATTGAGGGGGAAAAATTTGCATATGATCTGTGAATTAGCAAATTGCGGTTATGAGAGGTTGGTATGTAGCTAATACTAATACCGCATACGGTTAATCTCAGTATCGCAGCCAAGATGTCAGCCTCCGTCATCAATGTATATCTTAAAGTAAATTAAGTTGCAAAGATGTGTTTGACCAGATTAATACTAAGAAATAAATGGTTTTTTGTTTGTTTTTTTTGTTTGGTTTTTTTACCCCTTTTTTATTTATACTGCACTTGTAGTTGATGCACAACTTAACTGCATGTATGTAATATTTTATTGTAATGTCCACAAGTTGATGCTAAAACAGTCATGTCTTCAGCAGCGTCTCCTGAACTCCAACAAGAGCTGTGCGGAGCAGTTCGTCTGCCAAACTTGAAATATTTTACATTTAAAACATTTGAGGCTGATTGAAAAAGTCATTCCTCCTTTATCGCTAGGCTCATACTCTTAGAAATTACAAGTTTATATTAATGCAGGGTACTGTAATGATTGTTAATGGCAGGACTGAAAAGCAGGGAAATATGCTTTTGATCTATTTATAGACCCTATTAATAGACACCAGTTATCCACCCTCTCCAGTGTTTTCCCTGCTCCCACAACTGTATTTTATTTAGAGAACAAAGGACATTTTGTTGAGAGCACAGAGCTGATGGTGCCCCCCCCCCCCCCCCAATTTCTTTTTTGTTCACACGAGACGCACAGTATGCTCATACCAAAACACAAACAAGGGACCAAACTCGGCAATGAGATTTGCTGCCGTCTTCGTGGTGGTAGTTTTCCATCGCAGAATGTGTTTAATGGCACTATACATACATTTGAGTACAGCTTCAAGGTCCAGGTGCAGTGTTTCACCCGGGTCTCACCAGTGATGTTATGACCTTGGTGTTATGTCTTTATAGGAGGATCAAGCAGCCTGTTGCATCACTCGGTGAGGTGAAGGCCTGTAATAATGTTGGCAGCAATCTAAAAGCAGCCCCAGATTACAGTGCCTCAATGGCATCATTACTCAACCTTACTTGCCTATTTAATGTCACCAAATGTGTTGCAGGTAAGACAGATGGGTAGGAATTTTTGCACATGGCGGTTCACAGATTCTTGATGAATTCCTGACTTTGCTGCCTTCTGGTTTTTATATCCAGGGCTAGAAAGACTGAGGCCCATGCAGTTGGAGATGTGGCTATTTTCCAATTTCTCTGAACATTGTTGGTCTGACACAATCTGGGAGTGAATTTGCTGGGACGTTCACTTCTGGGAAGATTGTGGCTTTGCGTTAGCACACACCTGGATGCTGCAAACTGCCAATACTTCTGCTTTTGTAGAGGTGGTCACACTTTTTGCAGGTGTCATGTAACTCATCTCATATTTCAGATAACAGTGCAGATAACTGACCACATGGATGGGAAACTGACTTCATGGCCCTAAAAAGGGTGGTTTGTTCAGCTGAACGGACCATCAGAACAACCCTGGCCAACCTGCAGGACATTTACCCCAAGCAGTGAGGGTTAAGGGAAGATCCTTAAACAGAACAGCCACCCTGGACACTCTCTTCTCCCTGCTCCCATCAGGCCGGCATTACTGAGGACTAAAACTGAAAGGTTGAAGTTTTTACCCACAAGCCATCGGTCTGCTCAACTCTGAGCCCTAAACAGCACCATTATTGCACAATGTAAATCATTCTATTATTCTATGTATAGTGTATGAATTACTTATTTTTCTTCTTCTTATTTATATATATTTTTTTTACTACCTATCCGTCCAAAATGCATTTCCCTGTGCATTGTACTGTGTATAACTGCACGTGACAAATAAACCTCATCTTATCTGAAGAACCTTTGTAACACAAGTAGCAACATGATTGCAACTGTAAAGTAATTACTGAATTTAGTACAGTAACACGTTCCATTGCTGCAAAGATTTAATGTGATTATTGTAACGCTACAGTAAGATGTTACACCCAACACTGCCCAGAACTACTGAAGCCATAATTTGGAAACCATAGAAATGAATGTAAAACAACTATTGCGCCATGCCTAGCAACACTTATTATTTACACACATTTTGACTTGAAGGCTGCTATAACAAGAGCCAAGCTAGCCAGATGAGTTGTTCAGAGCTCTTTGTTTTTATACCCTCTTTATTTTAGTTATAACTAATACCACACTTTATCCAAAATTAAATAACTAAATTGGTTAGATGTGTATGGTATTATTTGTTGTACCCATTTATTAGTTTATTCTAATGTGTATTTTAACTTGACAATCTGTAATAAAATTATCTAAATCATTTAACTAGAACTAATAATACCCCTAAAATTAATGTTCAGTACTTGTTTTGTCAAATGTTACTTAATAATATTAGAGAGAAATTAACTTTTTCAGGAAATGATGCCTTCGCTGTTACTGCTGTTATAGGATCCGGGGTCAAAATGACCTCTCCTGCATGTTCTAGTGTTAATCAAGTGCCTTTGATTAGCAGCAACTGGCTGCTACTTACACACTTGTTTCCTATGGAAACAGTAAGAGTGTACTTGCTTGCTTTTTGTTGCACCGAGTCCTGTGAAAACTTTCTTTTTCATATCACTGTACATGTTTAAAGTTGTACAATGCAATGATTTGGTGTCCTTGATTGTGTTGCGTTGGAAAAACGCTATGAGCTGGGATTTGAACGAATAACCTTTTATCCCCTAGATGACATTAAGGGGCAATCTACTAATATTCAGGCCAGAGAAATAGACAACTTTCCATCTCAACTGGCAAAGGTCAGGCTGGACAAAGGCCCCTGATATTGAAGGCCCTTTTGTCATTGCGACCACAACAAACAAGCAAGCCATTCTCAGCTCTCTGCTGGTGTAATTATGCAGCATGAAAACAAGCGTGACGATTTTAATTGTAATTAGAGGGGGAAAATTGGTGAAGGGACTGAGCCAACTGTAGGCAACGAATTACTGCATGTGTGCATTTGTGTGCCAGTGACGGTCTGTTAGTATACTGAGGACCTACTCCTTGTGTATTTGCCCAGGGCAAGCACAGTCGCAGGCCCTTTCAGTTTCCCCTTTTATGTGAATAATGAATCCATCAAGACTGACACTTATCGAAATGGTGCTTCAAAATCAATCGGTCAAAGGCCATATTTGTAGCCTGTTTGGTCATAGATTAGAATAGGTGTGTTCCAGCGAGGTTATTCTACCTTTATTTAGCCAGTAGGTCATTAGTATTAGTAAATTTTCATCTCAGCTACTTAATATCTGTAGTGAACTTTACTAGCTTGTAGTGTTCTTGAAAATACTACAAGCTTGATAGATAATTTGGAAGATGACGCTACCTCCCTAGCGCTGTGGTGTCATGGTTCATTCATATTGTCTTAATGGAGAATGGACATATGAATGAATGGTTATTCTCTATATTTCTATATATCTGTCGTATAAGACAGGGCCTTTATCAAGGGTAGAGTGGCAGTACACTTGACCTAGGATGTTTGATAGCAGGAGAAACTGGAGCTCCCAGAGGATATGGGTGCAAGCAGGAGGTTGCCCTGCCCTGCTCATACTTGGGGACCCCCTTGCTGTGAGGCAACACTGCCAACTTGTATTTGTTCAAACATCTCAATCAAACCATAAATGTCAACTTTATTGTGACATTTGAAGAAAGGTCAGAGGATTATCAAAGTAATTAGTAAGGTTTTTAGTTCTGGGCAGTGCTGGCCACCTTACAGCGAGGATACTGACTAAAGTGGCGCCATGCTAAAAGCAATTGTGTATTTTCAAAACCTGGAGTTTATGTGCTGAGGCACAACCACATCTATTGAAAGTGGAAGAAAATAATGTATTCTAAATGGCTCTACATGCCCAGTTACTTGTTAGTATTCAAAATAGAGCATGAGATAGATTTTAGTTCCTGCTGTGTCACCTAACAATGAATGTGTTCTTAAAGCTGTGTGTAAAAACTCAGCTTGTGTTTCTAAGGGATTGTATTTTCTCCTCCTCGCCACAGACAAAGCATGATCTTACTCAACCCACCCCCTCTTCCACATCCCCACATTTGCTTCAGTCAAACGATTTATGTCTAATTACCGGGTATAAGCTCTCCACTTCCTCTGAAAGGCTTCATATTAGAAACCAAATCTTATAATTAACCCATCCTTTCACATGAAAGTAATGGCAATGCTCTGTGTTGTCAGAGGCCCATGTTGACAGTTCTGTGATCTCAGCACAGCCCTCCTGAACACTGCCTTTCTAAATATGCCAGCAGTTTAGGGAAAGATGAGCTGGCTAATGGACTGCTCACTAGTGGAGTGGAATGAAGAGATTGACCTTGAAGGGTTTTGTTTAGTTAAGTTGTCTGAGCGGAGAAAATGGCCTCCAAATAGGAAAGCAGGGGAATGTGACCCACATGCCCTTTCATGAGTGCCTCAATGTCTGTTTAGTTTAGATAAATTACACATTCGGAACAGCTGCCGGCCTATGAGGGTGACAAAAATGAAGCCATCATGTGCCAGATGTGCCAAAAAACTGCAGTTCCTGAACTGGTGTTTTGAGGCTGGCTACTTGAGAAAATCAGGACCTATAGACAACAGTGCTAACATGTCTACAGCCCTGTTGCAAGGGGAAAAAGGTTTTGGTGTTTATAGTTGATTTTTCCACTTTATTCAAACCAAGCAGAGGATGATAACTTTTATAAATGACCTCTTTGACCACAGCATGGTGGTACAGTCGATGGCATTGTTGCACTCTTGTGTTTGCATGCCATCCCCGTCTCTCAGCGTGGGTTTCTCTGTCTTCCTCCCATTGTCCAGAAAGATATATACGCTAGCTTAACTGGTGACTCTAAATTAGCTGTAGGGATGGATGCGAGCAGATCAAGTGCTTAAATGCCCGGATTAAAGTGGTGTACATGTGTGGTAAAACCCTAATGTAGCTTGAAGTGGAAAAACCACTTGTCTAATTTAGCAGGTCAATAAGAATTGAAAACCTTTATATAAATGCCATTCCAGTCCATTTCAGTAAATCATATTAAGACCTGATGTCTGTATTATTAGCGGCAGTGCCACTGTGTATGTATAGATATTTTTGACTAACAGCCTACCTAAGAAGTCTAGTGTATCTTTCAGTATTTTTAATAGTCTAGTATTTTATTTGTGTTTTCTTTCACCAATTAGCAAGCATCTGTATGTCTATGTATCCATGTACATGTATCTATGAATTCATGTTGCTAACCAAGCCTGCTTGCATTAGCTGATGGTTTGGCGCTCTACACTGTTGTCTAAATATAGTCCTGTCTGCCTCAGATGCCCATAAAGATAAGGTCTAGGCTTCAGAATAACAAACCAATAAGAGATGGCAAAGTGGTAATGGCCATCTTTTATTGGGTATGTTTTTTCAGTGATCTTTTAAAATTTATTCACAATTTAATCATTGATCTAAACAACTTTTCTCAATTTGTATCCAAAACTTTCCTTTTCAGCTAATATTAATTTATTGTCACTCTCATTTTTTGACCTCACTCATTCCTGCTTAGGTATACAAATGTGAAGGACAGCGCAGTGTGTTAGATAAATCCAAAGTTATTAACATTTTTACGAGGTGATTTCTTGAGTTCTAAACAGCACTTGTGTAAAACTTGGCTCTCCTTCAGTTTGTTTCCATTGCTAACAGATCTAGGGGAGTTTCAGGAGTGGATTAGTGTTGCTGAAGGAGCTTGTTGACATCAGATGGCATGGGAACTATGAATCCACACACAAGGCTCACTGAAGGAGCTCAAGCAATCCTCCACCGGGCACGTAGAGAGAGGGAGAAAAACAAACAAACTAAGCCCAAAGTAAGTATCCCCACAGTTGGCTTGTTCCCATAGACATTTGGTAGAGGAAGATGATAGATACAGGGACATTCTGGTTGTCAGTGATGGACTTGGTTGAAAATTTCCAATAATTCCAAACAATCTGAGTGGATTTGTTATAAGCTATTGAGACATTTTTAAGTCTGATAATTTGATCATAAAATGTTTATCAAATAAAATACACAAATGATATGATTAAAAATGTTTCAGCCAGCTGTGATCTGTGTCACCGCCTCTGCATGATACACCCCCTCCCTTTGCATGATACACCCCCATGGTGCTCATGCAAACAGGACGCTCAATGAAAGAAACGCACAGCATAAATATGAGTATGAATATTAATAATAGTAATGACTGTGATCCACTGAGCATCCGACTGGTCTGTAATCCTACAGTAAACTCTTTCTAAAACCCAAATGAGTCACTATTATTACAGATAATCCCCTAGTCTGGTTTTGTGTGACATGCTGGTGAATGTTGGGGTAAACTATAGAAACACACACACACACACACACACAAACATCATTCTGTTTACAAACTGATTGCATTTCAGCTATTGTCTTAGTTGAACAGAAAACAGTGCAAAGCAGATGGCTGCTGTGTATAATGTTACAAAACTGCTTTCATCTTATTTATGTAGTGCTGGGTGAAAGCTGTCAGTGAACTGCCATCAGCAGCACGCATGCCCCAGTATCCACTTGTACTTACGGAGATCAGGTTATTATGCACAGCTTCACAGGCAGGCAGATATTCTAGTTGAGAACATGAGCACAACAAGGGAATCTTCTCAGCCCTAAACCTGACCATAACCCTGTCCTGAGCCATTGCTCTTAAGCTGTTCTCAAGCATGAGTTCTGGACTGAGAGGTGGGACCTGGGTAGAGCGAGCAAGAGGTCAGACTCATGATGCACATTCTCTCATTGTAACCTGCACTGGACGTGTGAAAACACTTCATTTATTCTGACGCATGTTTTTTGGCGCCCTTCTTTAAGCAGAAAAGCATTGTGCTTTCGGCTACAGTCATAGCATTATTACAGAAGGTCTGATCATAAATTTCTATGACTTTACACATCAAAATCAAACACAACCTTCACCCTCAGGGTAATCTCCATGAGCAGCTGCTCCGTGACGGCTCCCTGGAAGCCCTCTTCTGACCACTTGCATTCATGCGTCTGTAATAGATATTGGAACTCCTCTGGTTTGTTACAGTGTCAGAATTCAAATTGAATTTTATTTTCAGGAAGCGGGTCAAGTATCAGGGAGTCTCATCTGACAAGTATTGGAAAAAATATGAGTTGGGGTTAGGGTAAGGTTTTGGTGATGTGGCCAAAAAAACTCTGGTTTTCAAGGTGTTGTATGTTAGTGCACAGTGACAAGTGGTACAGTTTGGGTCTCATCACCAAATGTTCTCTCTTAAGTGCCTCCGGACAGTAGAACTCAGCGCTGACAGTGTGACAGAATAGATTCTCGGGCAGCTATTAAGAGAATTAAAAAAAATAATTCCATCTGGCTGCACGCTCCTTACCTGATGGGCCAATTGGAGCTTGAACTCTTTGGACTCTTAAACCTGAGACTGCTGTTTGATCTATTGATGAGGCAGGGACCCCTGAAAATCAGATCAATTTGACACAGAAATTGACGTTTGCGCTCTGTGCGTGACGAAATTGCAGATGTGTAAATGCAAGTGGTCAGAATGGCACTTAGAGTAAATGCCTTATTAAATATCGGCATTCAAAAAAAAAAATTAAAATAAATAAAAACTGTAAGTAGAGATCAGCCAGGTTAAATTAGGTATGGTTTTTGTTTTTTTAAAAGCAGAGTAACAGGATTCTGAGTGCGACCAGTTTTTGTCAGTTAAAATGTCTTTAAAGTCTACAGAGTTTTTAGCACTGTGCTTAAAATATCTGAAAGTTTTTGGCTTCCTCAAGCTATACATATTTAGCAGTTGCCAACATACACAATAACAGTGCATTAGTGCAGGAAAGCCAAATACTTGAACTGGGGTTACCTTGCTCATCCCTGCTTGCTTTTCAAACAAGCGGAGAAACCCCACCCTTCCCCTTAAACCTCTCTAGCACCCAGGTCCAGGAGGCTTGCCAAAAGCAGCCTAACACTAAACATTCACAGCACCGGGAAAGAGAAAGCAAGCTCTGGGAAGGTACAGGATTGACGTCAGAGAGAGCCACATGTAAGAAATTCCTTCCTAATTACTGGGAATGCACAGGCTTTTTGTATAAAAAAAAATGTTCCAGTTCATATTCATGTTTTAAAAATTGTCTCTTTGTTTTGTCCTTTCAGTGCTGTGTTAATTCTCTCTGTTATCATACGTTACGCAGCCCTAAAAATTAATAAACTTCTTAACGATTCCCTATTTTTTTCCTTCCTTCTCTCCCCTTAGCCTGCCCTATTTCTGCTCCTCTTCTTTCCTTCCTTCCTTGCTGGTTTTGCAACGATTCCTCTTTTCAGGAATTTACTGAAAAGAGCAAAGGTTATTGAGTGCTTTTCACGCTCATCTTTCCATAACTGTTTGAAACTTGACTCAGCCAGTTAGGCTAACATTTTATTGTTGTTGCTTACTTTGACCTATAAAGTGTTTGTACCATAACTGTTATAATTGGTGACTAATACACCATTACAGATGTCTTTGTGAGAGCATTAACTATTTGGATTTCCAGATTTGTGACCTTATGGCAATAGATGAAACTAGAGCCATTCCCTAGTAAACAATCTGATTTATCCAGCAGGATCCTTAATGTTATATGTTGGCACTTGCCTTTACATGAGTTAGCACAGCCTATTACTGTTTTTTGTGTTTCGTAACTTCCATGCTTAAGTGTTCTTCTGTGTTGTCTGTACAATCATTGTTGTAGAGAATTAAACTGCCTCAGAGTTCAAACCTTGGAGTTAAAATCTATGGATTTAGTGCCTCGGTGTGCTCCTCTTCTATACGCTTTTAGATTTAATTCTTATTTTCAAAGTCCACCAATCATAAAAAGTCTATATAAGTTCTCTTATATGCACATCTTGACTTCACATATTTTTTGCTAGACCCTGATGGAGTGAGTGGAAGGCATGTCTCTAAAAATCAGTTCACCTTTCACAGTCCTTGATAGAGCTATACCATAGTGCTTCAGCTTAAAGTGGAAGAGGATGAGCTGAGTGTAGAGAGTTGATTTAAGAGAAAGGAGTTTGATGGCGAGGTGAGAGTAGGTTTCACTCACAGGGAGGATTTGTGCAGAAAATGGAGATGGTAGGAAGCTCAGGGATTTATGGAGGTTCCCATATCGACCAGAGGATGACTTTGAAGTGTTTTCTTTCTCCCTCAGGAAGCATTTTATTAGTATGGAAGTGTTACTGATCTGGCACATTGTGGTGGATGGCAGATGTTGGAGCCAAAATGAATGTTAGTGTCTTTCCTTCGTGTAGACTTCTAGAGGTGGGAATCACCAGGTACCTGACGGCATGTTATCACAATGCTTCACTCATGATATGATATTATTGCTATTTATCACCTTTTTCATCTGCCAATTATGTCTTCAAAGTTAAACTTTTCCAGTGTCTTTTTTAATCCAATAACATAGTTATCTCACTTCAGTTTTTTGTTATTTCAAGAATATTTTAATTTATTTGATTAAAATATTGATATTTTGTATAACTGTATTGATACAATATTGCCACCATACTATACTGTATCGCTATTTTTTTCTCCCACCCCTGCAGGCGCTGTAGTTTGGTTCTAGTTAAGGGAATTATTTATTTATTTGAGAAAATTTTGTAAAAATGGACAAGAATGTTACTCTCTAATCGCCATCATCAGCTCAATAAAACAGCAGACTTGTAGATTTCTTTCCATCCACTTTGATCATGTGACATCTATGAGGCGTCGTCTCAGGGCCTCCTAATGCTGCGGGCATTTGTTTGGGTCTTACACTTCACTGGCTACAACACACACAAACACACTCGCACACACACACTGTTCCTGGAGGACATGTAGTGTGTCACCCTAACCCTGTCCAATAACCCCACACTGCAGCCAACAGCACCTGAGGCTATGTGGCAGTGGGATCACTCACTTTGTCTCTGTGAGCTTCACTGCATCACAACATCTCAGTTCCTCTTAAACTTTCTCCTGCTCTTTCTTTCTCTTTCTCTGACTCTCGTTTTTCTTTCAACTTGCTCTTAAGTTAGGTTCACAAACAACCTGGAGTTATTGGATAGGTGTTTACTTTTCTTCACGGAGGAAATTGATTTGCACAGTCTAAAACCTCTTTTTTTTAAAATTGCATTTTCATTGCTAAAACAAGATGAAAGTGTCAAGTGGATTTTTAGGTGGATGTTGAAATGATGATAATTTTATGTTACAATTTCTAAACTGTGTGGCTGGATATGAGCAACTTTGTGTTTTTTTAATAGATTGGGTTTGCTTTTACTTGGCTTTATATGAAATATAACATAACTTAAATAATATTAATCAAACTTTGTTTTCTTTTCCGCTGTCTTGTTGAGCAGGTCTTCCTGATCAGGATCTCTTTGGCTTGCTCTGTCTGGGGTTTCTTTGTTTTGTGCTAAAGTATGTGGTTGTTTGATTCATTGAGGGGTAATGACTTAATTAAATTTCCTCATGATTAACAAATGACCAAGGCTGCATCACCAAGGTTGCTCATCTGAGCTTTCTAGAGTTGTTCTTGCTCATTATGTTGTTTTTAGCAGTTGTTTTATGATTAAGTTTGATTTGCTCTCATCAACCGGCATCTGGAGGTCTGATTAATCCAGCAATTAACATTATATGAAATAATGAAAGTTTAGAGAGCTCATTTCTCAGAGGTTATTGGAGACCAAACAAAATCTTATGAGAGAATTTTGTGCTCCATCAGGTGGCCATAAACATGACATAAATGAATAGTAAAGTTCCCTCTAACACTGTTACCATAAACTTTAAATAACGGGTTTGCATAATGGGAATGTAGTGTGCAAAGATATAATCATGTTCATTGTCCATATCAAAAATGTTTGTCACAGCTTTAAGATGCATTCAACTATTTATCTTAAAACTTTGTCATGTTTGGCCACGTCTAGCGGCTAGTCAGTGACCCCCTGGTAACCACCGGCAAAAACTGTGTATTCTGCGACCGGTTGACGAGTGGTTGCTGGAGGTTGTTCGGTGAACTTGGTCACAAAGAGGGTGCTACACCATAGACCTGCCCATAGTAGTTTGTATGAAAGACACTAACCCTTCTGCAAACACTTGCCAAGCAGTAGGGAAACTGAAGCGTGTGACGTAAACCATAAATTTAAACCTTTTGAAATGTGTTGGTTTCATCAGTAAGATGCAGCTTTTAGTTACATGCTCACATTATGTAATAAATGCAACAAAGAAAAATTTTGGCTTCCAGCATTGGCTTTTACTATTATAAGTATTAGTTGTAGTTAGATGTCACAATTACAGTAAAATCGGGATGTGAGAGCTTAAATTGAAATCATGTAAGCTGCTCACTACACAAACCTACGGGGTTGTTAAATTATTCTGCAGTTGTTTTTTCCAGGTTCAGTAACATGCAGGCTATTATAGGCTTAAAACTGAAATGATTGTCCGGGATGGGGAAAAGAAATTCCCTTTCCAACTTTTCAACTCCGTATTATAGGATTGGGTGTCTGTGGGGTCTACCTATTAAGATATAATGTGAAGAGAAGCAGGGGCATGCTGTTCACTTTCACTTTGTTTGCAAACCTACACATGTAAACACACAGCCTATGGAGAGACACAAACTAATAGCAGGCTTCAGCAGCATGCACACAAACACACACACACACAAAATTAGCACGAGTCAACATGACTTTACATGCTGAGAATCACACCCATATTCCTGGCATTGGCACACTCAGTGAATACAGTTCTTATAAAAACAACTCCAAGACACAAAAGGTGCAATTAACTCTAGAGGTTTACAGCTTGGTGGTGGAGCTAACTTGTCATGACAGGTCTCTATTTGTCTCCTTCTTTTGTCTCCATCGTGGTGGTTTCATGTGGCATTCAGTGTAGTATAAAGTGTCAAAACTTTATTGTCCTTACTGTAAGAAAAAGTCATTGTCACAGTGGAGGCTAGCGACTAAAAGCTTTACTATGAAGAGTTGTGATGAAATCTTGGGAATTTCTCACTTCTGTCCCGCTGTGACTCTCACAGCTAATAAAATACAAACCTCTGTCGAAATCAAATGGAATAGCCACAAAGCTTGTTGTAATATTTGAGACGAGTGTCAGACAGATTGTTAGATTCAACTCTGTCATTGTGCACACAAGGCACACAGTGAAACGATTGTTCCAGATCACTCATCCAGAGACGAGCATCTGCGGTCATGCAGCCCGAGACCGGTGCTGCCGTTAGGCAACGTGGTTTAAGTGTTTTGCCCAAGGACACAACACAGCGCAGGAACAGGGGCTCGAACCAGCAACCCTCCGGCTGCACAAGGCGAGTGCCTACCCACTGCACCACAGAAGTTGCAGATGTGCGTGGTCTCGTCTATCACTAGGCACAACCTGGAGCATGCGTGGACATCACATTGCCACTGACACCCAGTCCTGTGTGAGTAAGCATTCTTGAATCTGCATGATGTCAGTGAGAACAGACATCATGCCCAGTATAATGTAAATATAGACCATATGAAGTGTGGGTGCACCGGCGGGTGGGCATTCAGACGGCGTCCATGAAGTTTCCGCTTAATAACTCGAGAACTGTTTGGCCTACACTTACCAAATTTCACGTGTAGATAGCTTATGGCCAAAGAAAGGTTGTGATTGAATATGGGCTCACTAGGGTCAAGGTCAAAGGTCAGGGTCATATGGTTAACTCTTTGTTTTTAATGTGACAACAAACAGGGTTAATGCAGTGCGATGGGTGGTGCTCTTCTTTCCTATCATGCTTGTTTGGGGCAGCAGCTGCATTAGCTCCCTTTTCTTCTTCTTTTCAAAAATCAACAAAATACATGATGTCTGTTTGTGTACCAACACTTCATCCATACGTATTGCAACCTTTATGAGCTACTGTGTAATCTACCATGTGACATGCTCATGTTGTAATGCTCTTACAAACAGACAGGCCCTTCTCTCTTCCCAGTGACCCCTTCAGTCCTGGACAGATGTCTCCTTCTCTTTTTTTTCTTTTCTAAAGTCCTCTTTTAGGCATGCTCACATAGTACCAATCTTGTGTGTCATTGGGGGATCTACTGTTTCTCAGTGGACTTACTTCATGTTGCCTGCCTGCTGCCAGCCCACATGGCCTCTGTTTGTGGATAGTTTGTGTGTGTGTGTGTGTGTGTGTGTGTGTGTGTGTGCCACAGTGAGAAGGATACATTTTACAACCAGACTATTTGACGGAAAATCTAAATTTTTAATTTAACTCTCAGTTAAGTGAACATTTCATTGAGCCTTCCTGGCGAGTTGGACCTAAAATTTAATGAGGAACATGAGTTTGCGATTCACATGATGATCTTTGTCATTGTTGGTAGCAGAAAGGCACCTGTAGTAATTAACCTCTTTTCCAGGCAGTGTCTTTACAGAAATACCCACATCGCTTCTTTCTGTGTGTTTTCAGTTGTACTGCTGCTGCATTTCACCACAAATCTGTTTTCCTGTTAATGAATTTGAGAAGCTCGCTTTCCACTCAATGGACATGATTGCATTTGTTGCTTTTGCTGTCTGTGGGGTTTTAAGGCAGTTGACAGCTTGACAGTTGCAGTGAAAATAGGGATATGCAGTACGTCACATTGAAAGTCTTTTTTTTTGTTTTTTTTGAAAATGTTTGGACAGGCATTTTTTCCTTTTTGCAGAGATGCCTCTTAATTAAGGCGGCATACTTGGACAAAGCAATGATGAATATAAGCCTTTTCAACTATTTGTTGCACAAAGAAATCTCATTGTGTTATTCTTTTGTTTAAAAAGTGAAAATATTTTTGTCCTCAGAATTTAGTATTTGCTTTTTAACATGATTGTAGTACATGCACATAAATACATACTGCATGTATACTGTAAATACCTAAATTGGCTTACTTTGTTGTTTAATAGCACCCAAGTCACACACATGTACAGCAGTCCACACATGTGAGTGCAGTCAGACAAATGTGAAAAGGCTCGGCAGTAAAAATAAAGTCAGAGGCTGTGGTTTGTCTCATAGGTTTAAAATGCCCAGAGGAAGGGCTGAGTAGTTGGTAAACATGGCCACAGCTCCAACAAGTGGTTTGTAGCAGTGTGGTGGTGAGAAGATTTTCATGGGTTTAGCCCTCCACATGCACAGATTCAGCAGGCAATACAAGGATCTGCTGTGCTGAATATCATCCAGTTTACATTTTACAAACCAGAAATGATAAGTCTCAGGGAATTCTATTTATTTATGTTTGCATGTATGGCTGAATTTCATGGCCCTTTTGACAACTAAGTGCAGCACGAGAGACCGAGTTATTTTATGCAACAGAGCCCTTGTACTCATGTTATGTGCATTACCAATTATTAAAACATAAATCCGTAACATAAAACTCGATAAAGTTCCCATAGATCTGTTGTTTTCAGAAATTGTGACAAATATGCCTAACCAGGAATTTTTGATGAAAAATGTCTGCATTTTGCAGAACAGCTATGCAGTAGGGGCGCCGTCTGAGTCCCCTCAAACTGTATCCGACATGCATTTTATTTATTTGCTATTAGCTGATATACTGTCTCAACAACTATCCACAACTGTTCCCGGTGACCTCTTGTTATTCTCAAGAGGAAGTTGGTTTGAACTGTCCTGTGACCCCATGTTGTCATTTGTGATTATATGAACAAAAAACAGATATAATTCTTCACATTTTTATATGGTACTTTTGAGTAACTAGCATTTTAGAACATTATTGCAAAAGACTATATCACACACATTTATAACCTAAATCTCTACAATGAAACTGAAGTCGAGGGAAAGGAAAAAATGGCCTCACTAAATACAGAAACTGGAAGTTTCCATGGAAAATAGTTTTTTTCAGTCACATGATTGATATCTCATTTTGGATTGAATCTCTTCATATGTTGGCTTCCCAGCAGATTATCTTGTGGTTTAGAGTGGCGATGACAGGTTGGCGTTGCTGGCACACTCTAGCACTGGCTCGGAGTTTGGTTTTAGCAGAAGGGCAATTTTGGTGGAGCCTCGGTAGACAGGATGGCATAGTTGGCAGAGTTGGAGGGTGGCAGGGCTCAGAATACACCAGACTGAGTTGTAGTGGACTAGACAGGTTGGCGTAAATGGCATAATGTTGTGATGGTGATGATGCAGAGAAGTGACCCTGAACAAGTCAATTTGGAACCTTCAGTCTAGCAGGAGGAAAAGGTCTGTGCTGGTGTGGGAATTTAATCACATTATCTTATGTGTTTTTATGAATGTTCATATAGTCTTGGTGTATGTCTTATTACACTGTGGAAGGGCTCTCCCCTTAGCGTTGTACACCGGGTGTGTATCCACTGAACCAGGGACTCCTGCTTCCTGTTGGCCTCAAAGCCAACTTGTCGTTCTGCCAGCCATCGGTAACTTGGCACTCCTCGTCCTTCCTTTTCCATGTGGCGATCACGTATGTCTATCCACAAGGAAGGCTGTGAACACATCTAGGTTTTTACAAACGGAATATGACATAAGGAAAAATAGCAAATCATTTTCCTGCCTGAACTTAGAGATACATGTTTTGGTTTTTTTTAATATTCAGTATATTTAATTTTCTTTACCATATGTATTATGTATTTCTACTTGTCTCTGGAGACAAGTAGGAATATATTGCTTATGGCAAAGGTCACATAGGTCACACACATTTCATACACTGTTGGTACTGTGCAATACATATTTCTGCAAGATAATAACACCCTGCAGAACAATACTTACTTCGATAATACCATATCGCTTTGTGCATTATGCTGTACAACAAGCTTCTAAATACTGATGATGCAAAATGTGTCATAACAAAATAAATAATTAAGCCATTTCAAGTGCTCCTCTTTCCATTTGTGCTGCAGCAGAGCCAGAGCTTGGACCACAGAATGAGCTGTAAGTGGTGGTGAACCTCTTTGGCTCATCTTTCTTGAACTTTAGCTCTTGTTACCACCATAACTGCAGATAATAGTTGCATTGCAGAGAGGACAACGATTCAATAAAACTCTGAGGCAACTGATGCATGATTTGGACATTATGCATAAGTACCCTCCTTAAAACGAATAAGAGGGCTTTGCAGGTAAATTTGCAGCTGACACGTGGTATCTCCTCCAGTGGACTGCATATATACAAGGCACTCTGTTGATGATTGCTGGCCTCAAGAAAATAAATCCAGAACAAGGCAAGACAGATTAGACCACTGACTGGCTATAACAGTAGGTTTCAAACATTTTGTGTTCAAGGCACACCAAAGGGCAAGGCAGAACTTCAAGGCACACCTATCATCACTTCTTTTAATTATTGATTGTCAGATGAAGATACTTTTGAATGCTCATTTGCAGCACCTACCTAACGTGATACCTTAAATATAGTTGTAGTTTGCTCCACACAAAGTACTCCCTTTTACCTCCTTGCTATCAGTCCCTTTGATATGATCTCATTCAGTACTTTTTGTGCAGTGCCAATAGTTATCTATGGTTAATACAAGGAAAAACTGGATTTTACTTCATGGACACCACTGGTCTAAAAGATATCAGATATTCACCATGGTAAAAATCTTAATGTAACTTATTGATCAGCCAGTTACAGCTTTGTTGCCTTTCAAACAATAAAATAGCCATGAACCCATATAATGATGATTCCCTGAGTAAGATCTGAGGTTTATTGTTTATTGCAAATCAAATTTTACTCAGCCAACATGCATTGCTTCCATTCACACATTTTCCCAGGAATCATGGGTCCTCAGTCTATCCTAGACTTCTTGGATGTGCTTGTTCTAAGAAAATGAGCTGATCAGAATCAACAAAATTTAAATAAGAATGTAAAGAATGGGTCCTGACTGTGATGAAGACAAACCAATTTGCCGTTTCTGCTGTTTTGTTTTTTTCCCCCTCCACCCATAATCTCATTACCAATGCTAACCTCCTCAAGTGTTCCTGTGTCATGTTTACTTTGTGCTTTTATTAATTTCTGCCCAAGACTGCGTCATTTGTTGTTCAGGGACTGCTTGGCTTTCATCGCCTGCCTTAGGTGCTGGAAAATACATTAACGAGCACTGTGACCGCTTGTTGAGCTGAGATATTCAGGCTATTTAGGGGTAGTGCCATGAGTATTACTAACACTAGGTTTAAAACAACACACTCTCTCTTTCTGCCTATTTGTTTGTTCCGGTTGCCATGGAGACCTTCTCATCACCGTGTGTTAAGGCAGAGAGCACTCGACCCATCTTCCTGCTCAGGCGTTAGAGGTCATACTGGTAATAGCTGTCAACCCTGTGAAGCTGGTTGGTTTCCAAGAAGTATATTTCCAGTCCACATGCAGACAATTTCACACATTTCTATACATTCTGCCCATTTTAAATGTGTTCCTACACTCTCGCACACGGACATCTACAGCTCTTGTCGCACTGCCTTTTTATTTATTTTTTTAATTACGTCTGGCTCAGAGCAAACAGTATTTGTATGTTATGATGGCCACTCTGGCACATGAAGTAATTGTAGAGTCATAAAATCTTGCAGCGCATGTTTTCCCCCATTAGAGCGCACCATGTGTGGTAAAAGTAGATGTTAAAGTGGGGCACAGTGCACGGAAGTTATCTCCCAATCCCAAAGCGCCACCTTATGTCGTCTTTTTCAGGCTATAATCAGGCTGTTATCGTGCAGTCTGAACCTGGCATATCTCTGCATGTATTACGGAGGAAGTCATACCAAGGGTTTTGATGGGACCAAAGATAAAATGAGGTGATGGCTTTTACTGTAACAGAGGGAAGATGCATACCAGTCACTCACACTTTCAGCTTTTCCTTTGTGTGTGTTTTAAGTGTGGGATTGCTTGGCCTGTCTCTTGCCCATCAAGCTCTGGTGTCATCTTTCTGCCATCTGCCAATGCCACCCTCCTGACATGCACACACAAGCACATAGACACACACACACACACACACACACACACACACACACACACACACACACCCACACAGCTTTCTTATAATACTCTGTCAATTCAAAGCTTCTCTTCTCTTCTCTTCTCTTCTCTTCTCTTCTCTTCTCTTCTCTTCTCTTCTCTTCTCTTCTCTTCTCTTCTCTTCTCAAGACACAAAGGAAGCAGGCTTTTCCCATAATATGAAATTCAAGAAAAGCATTTAGAGTGTGTGTGTTTGTGCAATGTGAATATTTAATTCAGCCCCTCCCTCCTTCATGTATTAGTCATAGGACAGTCTGCTTAGGCTCGAAATAGTGCCTAGCA
>VUQK01035113.1:7610-23398 GCA_015106715.1 Bujurquina vittata | reverse complement strand
AGTTAGTTACCGGTTTTTCCTTTTAATTGTAGTTTTAATTTATTTCAGTTAACGACAATGTTTTTTCAATTTCAGTTTTCGTTATTTCGTTCGTTTTCGTTAACTATAATAACCCTGGGTGGATCAGGGACACATCTAAAACCTGCAGGACAGTGGGACATGAAGCCTCGGTTTGAGAATCACTGCTTTAAAGACTGGATACCTGAAAACAGAAGCAAGCTGAAATTTTGAGTTAAGTTTAAATTTTGACTTCTGGCTGGAAAAAACTTTTAGTATCGGAAATGTGTCACGGTTCTGGGCCAGTCGCCCAATGTGTGGAGTTTAGGACTGAGGTTCTGTTCATTGAAATATTCCAGGAGATTCTGGGTTTGCTTCATGTTTGTTTTGCTGTTAGTATATTTACTGGTGTGCTTAATTCCTGCTGCTTCAGTTTAGTTTGGTCTTTGTGATCACAAGTTGTTATACTGTTTCTCCTGTTTTTTCTTTAAATATACTTAGTTTGTTCCTAGTTCCCCTTTGACATTATTCCTCTTTGTTAGTTCGTGTCTGTGTTTCTGTTTAGTTTTCTCACATTGTGTTTGTGTTTCTTGTGCTTTGCTTTCAGTTTTGCTTCCTTTTTTTCTGTCTCCCATGATTTTAGATCACCTGTGTCTCCCTGTCCCCAGCTGTTTCCACTGTCCTTAATAAAACCCCTTTGTCAGATCATTTGTTTCCTAGCTCCAGTTTTGTTTCCATTTTCACTGTGAAGTTTTAGCTTTCCTTGGCACTGTTTTGGATTTTGTGTTTGGCCCTGGATACCTGCCATCAGCCAAACAAAGACTTGACTTTCAGTTCACGCGGCTTGCATTACCGTGTCTGCAGTTGGATCCTGTTGTCTAATTAGAGAACAGGAGCCAAAATATAACAAATAACCAAAATATAACAAACCAGGTTCCAGCCAAAGGATGTGAGTAAGTTTCTGACTCCAAACTGTCTTAGTCAGTGATTGGCTGGAATATCAATCAATCTTTATTTTGTCACATTACTTTGCCGATCACACTCTGCAGAAATTTCCTAACACAGACATAAAACTGCAGATGGGAGCTACCAGGCACAAGCTCAATAACGAAAGCAAGAATTTAAAAAATATCCAGTAAGTTTAAGTGTATACAGCATTTCTTTCAACGGTGAACACACACGCACACATTCACTTTGCATGCATTTGCATGCATTTTTTTTTTGCAGTTAATCTTGAATATGTCACTCTTCCTGTTCCTCTTACAGAGTTGGAGCTGGACCTGCCATCCCAGGAAATGAAGATTGAATTACATTTATTAATAAAAATTGTATAAACATTTAATGATTCTCCTGTTTTTGATTATGTGGCCTTTTTGGTAGCTAGATGGAAGTATGATATAGGATTTTTAATTACATTTGCCATTGCATTAGAATTGGCCTATTCATTGTTTGATGAATTCATTATTGCACTACAGTTTTGTGAAACAATGAAATCTATAGCTCCATTTACTCTAAGAAAACCATAGTTTGTAAAAAAAAAAAAAACATGGCTTTGGATAGACCATGGTTTAAAAAAAAAACAAAGAAAAATGTGTGAAGGAGGGAAAGATTCTGTTTGTCACAGACACTCAGCTGTCAACAGCCAGTAAGGATGTAAAACACATGCAAAGAAAACTTACTTCCCGAGACAGGTGGACATTTCGCCATGCTTCGTTTTCCTGCTCAGAGAGACACAAAAATATCAGAGGAAACACGTCAGGACTCATCTGTTGTCAAAATCTTTCTGCTCCAGCTCAGAAATGATTAACTCAAGAAGGCGCCAGATCAGAGAGAATGAAGACATGTTATTTCATTTTAAAATATCAATTATATGTTCATCTGGGAAGAAAATTATTAGATCACAAATGCAACCCTTCGGAGCAGAGTTTTAAAGTTCAAAAAGTTACTGCGAACATTTTGAATTGCAGCACACAATGAAATGCTCAGAACGCTTCCTGCTGAAATAGGATCACAACACATGCACAAAACAACGATCCTTTCAAACAGATTCAGAGCTCAAACTTTCTAAAAACAATCTCTTTATAGTCAAGCATCAAAGAAAGAAATCCGTCCATCAGAGGGAGAGCTCAGAGTTAGAGGCGAGGCTGAGATGGTGCAAAGACGGGAGAGTGGATATACTGGACAGAGTATGGAGCTGCCAGGAGAAGCGGAAGACCCGCTGTGGTGACCCCACAAGGGAGCAGCCGAAAGAAGACGACACATCCACTTAGATTAAACAGCAGCTCAATTGTTTGTGACACACCTGGTCTCTAACTGCTATGAGTGGAGAAACAGGTATAACCTGCCTGGTCTTGTCGAGTGAGAGTGAAGACCATCTACCTGCGCCCTTGGAGCGCGCACCTGTGCGTCAGGGACACTGTGACGCGCAGGATAGAGTGGGACAGTCGCTTTCTGGACCGATCGGTCAGCTCACTTCTGCTTTTTTTGTTTTAAATCCTGATTAAAGTGATCTGCTTTTTTAAAATCCTGATTAAACTGATCGTTACAGACAAAAATAACACCGGAACATCCCCCGATGCTTTCCACCTGTTTGGTGAGCAAACGGAGCTCACACCCGAGAAGCCAAACAACCTGAGGCGGGCTGGGGTTGCAGTTCAGCCCGGGCGCTTGGTTTGGAGGGGTCACCCAGCCGTTTCCAAAGGCCACCACGCCTCTGCAAACACCTGAGAATGTTTGTTTTACATGCTCACAGCAGAGATAAGTTACTCAAATAGGTGTTTAGTTACACCTGGAGTCCTGTTCACTGCACTTTATAATAACTCACAGCTGAAAACTGCACCAAAAACTTTCATTCACATTTCTGCTTTTCAAGAGGAAGAAAAACGGACACGCAAAAAGGATTTTCAGCTTCTTAAAACTACAATTAGTCCTTAGGCCTGTATCCCTCCGCCAGTCTCTGAGCCTACAGTCCACAACGGTCTAAACCAAAGACTGTATATAAAAGATGAACTGCATTGCATCGGTTTGGCACCCTAATGGGGCCACGTTAGTTTCAGGGAGCTGGAAGTGATTCGATTTCATCTTAGAGTGAACATTAACCAGCTCAACGTGCATCCAGCCAAAAGGTGAGGAACGATGCCAGACTAACCTCCCTCTGGCTGCTGAGTAAAGGCTCAGGCACTTGTTAGAGCAGACCTAGTTTAAGTGTCACACGCTGACTCTGTCCCAAGAGGTTGTTTTCAGTACAAATAACAGCAGTTAAACTTCAGATGTAAAACCTTTGAAAGGACATCACAGATCCAGTGAAACAATATTAACTACTCACCACAACTTCAGCTGACGTCAAGGTCTGAAAGCCTCTGGTAGAGATCAGTTATGAGTGTGTGTGTGTGTGTGTGTGTGTGTGTGTGGTGTGCACCACACCTCTCACTGAACTCTGAGGATGTGCCTCTGGTCACTCCTACACTGATCTTATTTTCTGAGCTGGTTTTTCCTGTTTCTTGCTCGGCTGCTGTAAAATCTTGAGATTCCTGCCTTAAAATACTACAACCATCAGTGATTGAAGCTTGACATGAAAATTTTGGGAAAACAAAGAAATACCAAAAGACCTCATGTTACAATCTTTCTTTCTTTTCTTTTTTTCTTTAAATCAAACTGTTTCCAATACTGAACTTTATTTTTTTCCCCCTCAAAAGACAAATAACACCAAGACAGGAAAAAAAAAAGGCATGTTTTACTTCTTTCTGTATAAAACATTCAGGACTGCAGAGGTCACATGACCTTCAAGCATTTTCAAACTAAACAGAAAAACTGGTTCGTCTGTTCCTCTCAGCCAGTCATTTACATTCGAGTCACATCTGATTTTTTACACTCCAGAATTAAACCTCCGGATGCACAGTTACGCTCTTCACACTGATTACTCCCTGCTTCACTGAAACGCTGTGGATTATAACACTGTAGGAATCGTTATTATTTCTCAGCCGGATTACAGAAACAGCCGAGATTGATTTGATTTGGTGGGAAAACAAAAAAAATGAACAAAAGACACTGTCAAATTAATCAAATCCAGACTTCTGTAAAACTGCCAAAAAAGGTCCAGGCATCAGTCTGAGTGATGAGACAGCACATCATAGTTATTAATAATAATAATAAAAAATAAAAAGACTGCAGTCATTTCAGATTATTAATAATAATAAAGACACTCTAGTTGTTATAAGTCGAATGGGCTGGCTCTGTCAGAGGGCTTTAGCATGGCTTCTGTCACGTTCCAGCAGACTAATTATTTTTTGCCTCCATAACTTGAAAGTCTTTAAATTTTATGCAGTGAAAGGAAATTGCTTCCCCTGACATCAGACTGATGTTTCTGTAAGGAAGCAGACCGTGCTGAGATGTTCCGAGTGTCCTGTGATGGAGCTTCAGGGCAGCAGACGTCTCTGTATTTTCTGTGACACTAATGGAAAACGATGAGAGGAACTTCAAAAAACAAAAACTGGGTTTGCTGTAAATAAGTTAAAAAGCTTAAACTGGTGGCCCAAATAAATCCTGTGTGGATCACATCATGGTTATTATCAAGAAGCTTGACCGGAACTGAAATCCCATCATCAGTTCAAAGTGGTCTTCATGGCGGGTTAGTCAGTCTACATACAGTGGTAGTTTACTGGTTACACTGGTGTAAAACCTCCAGGGTCCAATAAAACATCATCACAACAGGCAGAGCTGCACATTCAGGTCAGAATATGAACGATAAGCAGAATTTATGGGAATAAAATCTGAAAACTGTCTATGAGCTCAGAAACTGGACTGTGTCTTTAGAAGGTCTCCACAGTAATCCTGTGTGTATTAGGATTCCCAGCAGTGCGTATGGATCTGTTATCAGTTAGATATACTGTTTTTCTGCTGGAACAGGAATAAAAACATTTGGGATTTTGGGAAAAAGGAAGCATGGCTTATTTTGTACTGTCCCTTGAAAAAGGCTCTCGGGTCATCCTCTGCCTGAAACAAGCCGTTTCAGGGAGGGTGGCTTTAAACAAACAGGAGTTTTTCTTCTGACTGGCCAACTTCTGGAAGCCTGCTGAGGGGGCACCTTTATACACCCCATTATCTGTAACTTTGGTCGAACAAACTCAGAAATTAAATAACTGCAGCCGCTTTGATGAGTCTCCTTCTCAGGTCTGTTTATCATATCATCACCCTCTTAAATTAATGGTCGAAGTCATTTTTCCAGGTTTTTCACAAAAGAAGATGATGATTTAAGCAAAAATAAAACTTTTGTTAAAAAATGAGTTTGGCCATTATTTTAAGAGGGTGACGATCAGTAAATGCTGCCTTCAGACCAGCAAGTCAAAATCACAGCTAAAGCAGGATGAGAATACTGGAGGACCAGAGGCAGGTATGACCGGTAACACCTGTTGGAGCCTTTAAGCAGAGAGATGGCGACTGATAGGTAAACACACCTGAACAAGCACAACAAAATAAAGGCTTCAGATTCCCGAAGTTAATATGAAATGATTCGATGTGATATGGATGTAGGTACAGGAGGTGGACCCACTTCCACCTGATCTATATTTTACACCAGAATGCCCCCGAGTGGCAGCCACATGTAAACACAGATGTGACGCAATAAAGTCAAAACACAACTCCTCAGTTATGTCATGGTGTGTGCTATCTATCAGCGCTCTACATGTCCAATTTAACTGGAGTGGAATTGTTTGTTCTAAAATTGTTAAGTAAAAACAGTAATTTCATCCATCACTTTGCACCACAGGAATCTCCCCCTCGATCCTGTCAGCCCATCTCAATCGCCACGATGAACTTATATAATAACTCTGTCACTGCTTCAATCACTCGGGAGGTTTTATTCTGTCCTTTGCTTTAAATCACACCAGCAGTCTGCACACAGAAATTTTATTTTGAAAACTGACCAGATTCGCTGTGCTGTTCACATCTGACTACTCAGAGCGGCTGCAGTCAAAAGTAGGCCAGGAGAATATTTTCAGTAAAGCTTCATCTGGGCCCGTCTGCTTGAATCACAAACATCTTAAATGAGTGCAAGTGAAGCGGGAACTCTCAATGCGTGTGATTCCCAGGAACAGCCTATAGCGTTCCCAAGGAGGAAACCTGTTTTAATCTGCCTAATCTCTGCATCCCTTCCTAACAGGGGCACCACGCTATGAAGGGGCCTTTAAATTCCTTCAAAAGAGAAACACTTTGTGGTAGTAAAGATGCAAACAAGTTTAACTCCGTGGAACCGTCATTAAACACAGAAACAAACTCCTGCCTGACACTGATTGTGCTGCTCTCCTGATAACCAGTCCATATCCACAGAAGGTGCTTCCACAACCTTCCAGGAGCAGTCCCTTGGAAATCAAAAACTAAAATCAACAGTTAACTGATCTCCACAATGTCATCTTCTTGGGCACCTCTGGAGCGTTTTTGGTGATGCTTTTATTTTTTGGGTTGTTTAATAAACATCAGACCTCCAGTGCTGGATCAAACTGACCCGAGTTTCGTGCAGAGGATCATCGTTGCTGCTGAGAGCACAGTGTTGAATAACCAGAGTTTCAACACACTGGAGGAGAGCCAGAAAATCACTGAAGCATAACTAAATACATAACAGGCCTTCGACAGAAAGACCTAAAAACGGTCCAAAGGGTGCCCGAGAACACGACCTTGAACGTGAGATCAGCCGTACCTGAATCAGGTCATGTTTTTGATGTTTATGGACCTGTTCACAAAACTGCCTGATCCCAGGACCATCTCCACAGCTAACTCAGTCCTTCACAGCAGCCACATCTGGATCCACAGAGGTGCAGCAGGCCTGTCAGTACGGTTTGTCCTGCATGGACAGACCACCTTGAGGTCTCTACAGGGACGGTCTACGTCCCCACAGTGGTGATCTACATGAGGGTGTTTAGGTGTCCGGAGTGTCCTACAGAGTTCAGCATCAGAGCTCTCTGGTCCAGCACCTCCCTCTCTCGGCCCAGCGCCGCTCTCTCTTGCTCCACCATGGCTCTGTCCTGCTCCACAGCTGCCCGCTCCCTGTCCAGCCACAGCCTCTCCGCCTGCACCACCGCCCTCTCTCTCTCCAACGTCGCTCTGTCTCTCTCCACCATCTCCCTCTCTCGCTCTAGTGCTGCTCTGTCTCTCTCCACCATCTCCCACTCCCTCTCCAGCCCCCCCAGCGGCCCGTCACACGGTTCCGAGCTCCGCTGGTTCTGCTCTGCGGCATCGCCGAACGCCTCCTGTGCGTAGTCCGAGGAAGATGGGTGTGGGGGTGGTGGGGGAGGTGGAAGGCGGGGCCTGTGTCTGGGGGTGGGGTCAGGAGGCTGATCGTCATCCTGAGTGACAGGAGTCAGGAGGGGAGCGCTGCTTGCCAGCCGGCCCTCCATGGCTTCGTTCATGAGGTGAAACCACGGCCAGGAGGAGGCGCCGTCTGCCACACTCTCCATGCCGACAGGAGGATACTTCAGGTCCTGAGGAGAGCAGAGGATTTTATAAACACACAGCCATGAGCAGCTTTAATGAGGCAGGACACTGGCGAAGCTCTACCTTGTATCGCCTCTTCAGATTGTCCCACTTCTTCGCCATCTGGTAGGTGGAGACCTTTCCTTGCAGCCCAAGCTCCTTCAGAATGGCTCTGACAGGAAGTGAGGACACAGAGTCAGGAACACCTCCATCGGGGCTCCTCAGACACTCATCCACACAGGAAGGATACTTACTTCCAGGCGGCTTTGGCAGCGTTCCTCCTCCCGGTGAACAACGCCTCGTTAGCAGCTCGAAGTTTAATCATCCTCCTCGTGTCCTGGTCGGTCACTGCGACACACAGAGAAATATGCAGGAATCATTTATTTATTTTTACATTTTTGAGTGTATAAATTTTATGTCTTCTTTATTTTTTTTGCATGGATTTTAAATTGTATGTACTGCTTTGAATGTGACATTTTGTTTTTTTTATCTTCTTGTAATATCATTTATTTGTTTTGAATCTTTTTTTATATAGCATAAATTTTATTTCTATTTTATTTAAAAATGTATTTAAAATAATAACATTACTTTTAATAAGATTTTAATTTTAATTTCTTTATTTCATTTTCTTAGATTTTTTGTATGCATAAATTTCCCATCTTTTATTTTACTGTTTTCTATTTTTGTTTTTAAATTTTGTATTTGATATTTTTGTATGTAAATAACTACAGCAATTTTTTATTTTGTTTTTAGCATCATAAACTTGCATTTCTTTTACGTACTGTTTTCTCTGAGGCACTAAATATTGCTTCTTTGCTTGCTGTAATTTGCGTTGCGGCTGACTGTGGAGACTTTCCATCTTTAAAAGCTTAAATCACCTGAAAAAAGCTGGCAGGAGGTCATGAGAAGCAGAAGCTTCCGCAGATCTTTATGGAAATTGTTTATATAGGATGGTGATGATGAAGAAAGCTTCTTACTTTTATAAGTTGGGTCTGAGGGCGTTGAGCACTCCTCTCCACTGGCGTCGATATAGGTGACGTTCCCGTCAGATTCTGCGTTGTCTCCGCCCACCATGCTCTCCAGCTCCGACACGCTGCTTCTCTCCACCATCAGACAGTCTCTGTCGGGAGGTGGGGACGAGCTGAACACGCCGTCCTCCTCGTTGGTCCAGATGGGCGTCACTCGGGGAGCTTTACCCGCCAGACGTCCCTCAAGAGCATCACTCATCAGCTGGAACCAAGGCCACGAGGCCGGGTTGGTCTGACCCTCCATACCCCGAGGAGGAAACTTCAGGTCCTTCAGACACAGCAGAGAAGACAAAACTATAAACTGCCGTTTAAATGAATGTGAGAATCGTGCAGCAGCTCTCTGTGAGTAAAATCTCACACCTTATGTTATTAACATACTGATTAAATCTGTTTAGCAGGACTTTAATAGTACAACTAAAATAATAATAAATATTAGATTTTATTTTCAACCAGATTTAGTTGCAGTTACTTTGTGCATTTAATGCAGGGTTGTTGTTTTTTAAAATCCAAATTCACAGATTATGAAATCAGCTTTATAGACAAATATTTAAAAAACAAATTTATTTAAAAAAATAAATAAAACATTTATCTGATAAAGAAAAATGCAATTTTAATGTGGAAGACAACTTTAAAACAAAGTAAGAAAAATCTATCATTAATATGAAGAAATAAATCCTTACATAAATAGTAAAATCAAAAAAATTGGAATTCTGGAACCTGTTGTAAAGTGCTTTAATACACTGTTTATACGGAGCTTTGTGTATATGTCTACTTTTATTGTGAAAGAAAAGAACAGGAAAATGGCCTTTTCTCCTATCGCACGGTATGGACTGGGAATGAAAAGAAGGATTTCATACTGTTGAGCGCCAAATCAAACACTTCTTTAACGGTAAAGTTTTCTTTCCTGGGGTTAGATTTTCTTTCATTAGAACATCAAACAAGCAAACAAAAATCACACAGATTTGGCATTTAATGTAAAACTGTGTCAGAGTGCAAAGTCAGAACACCTGAGCAAGCTGGGGGTGGAGGAGCTACATCTTACAAGCCTGGATGCTGCATGTATACTCAGAAAGCCAGAAAGCATGCTGTGGTAAGACAGAGCCAAAGGAAGTCACACATGCTGCTCCTGCTGCTGAAAAAAATGCTGAAATTGCTCACCTTGAATTTGGTCTTCAGGTTGTCCCACTTCTTGGCAACCTGGTCAGGTGTTATCTTCCCCGTAAGACCCATCTCCTTCACTATACCCCTGCAGAGGAAGCCAACACACACACATTAAAAGGAAGCTCAGAAAGTGTGAAATGTTCTGGTCTCCAACTCAAAGAAAATCAAGCACAATAAATTATTTCTCTAAGTCTACACAGTGTTTTTTTAAGCTCAGAATGAAGTCAAGCGCTCCTTCACCTCCATGCCGGTTTGGCAGTGTTCCTCCTCCCAGTGAACAGAGACTCATTAGCAGCTCGTAACTCAATCAGTCGCCTCGTGTCGTCTTCGGTCACTGTAAACAGAAGCACAAACATTAGTCCGCACCACGCATGAATGCATCCAGACCAGTTTGTGGTATTGAGAACATCAAGACAACAAATCAGTTCTTCTCTTTTCAGTCAGAAGCTTTTTCTTAATTTATAAAAACTTCCTGCATCCTGATTTATATCAAACAGTGAAGCTCCACAGCCACTTTTAACCAAATCCATCCAAAACCTTCTGAGTAGTCCTGCTACTCAAAACGATTTACCAACAGACTCCTGCTGAACAGGTTTTAAAACACTGTTTCAACACTGACGCAGCAGAACACGGATGTTAACTTCATCATTAACTTAACTGGATGCCTACATCACCCAAAATCCACATGGACTGCTGGGTAGGCTGAAGACCAGTGTCTCCTCTTTGTCTCTCTTTCCTATTTCTCTGCTTGGAGTTCATCAGGTCTGATCGACCTTATTGACTATGTTTCTTAAATCAAACCCAAGTGAGCGTTTCTTCTTCTTACATTTGTAAGTGAACTCAGCCATCCGGTGCAGCTCTCCCAGAGCCGCTGACCCATTCTTCTCCTCATTATCCACCAGCAGGTCCATCTCGGACTCCGTCAGGAACTCGGCCATCCCGCCTCGGCTCCGGCGGGCTCGCTTCTTGGGTGTCGGCGAAAGCGACTCGCAGTCCTCGTCTTCATCCTCCACAATGGGAGTGAGGATGGGCGCCGCGCCAGCAAACCGTCCCTCCATGGCATCGTTCATTCGGTAGAACCAGGGCCAGGAGCTTGGGTTGGTCTCCACGCCTCGAGCAGGAAACTTCAGCTCCTGGAGGAGAAATGACCATCCTGTCACTACCAGCTCTCATTACCCACAATTCACAACGACACTGCAGCCTCAACAGCCGCTTATTTTAAGATGATTCTGCTTTTGTACATGCCAATTAATATTAACTATTAATTATTCATTTAATTAACTCAATTTAACATAGAGAAATAAAGGATGCAAAGCTACAAAGAGCAAGTGAATGGCAGCGAGTGTATCATATATTGTAGGTGAGCATTAATTAAATCCAGTGGGTGAAACCCCACTTCCAACTGCAACATCTGGGGCTAAAAGATTGCCAAAAGGGGCAGTTCCCCCAACGTCCACTTGACACTCCAAAAGTGACATTAATGAAGTGAAACCACAGCCTGCATCACTAGACCAACGCACTACTGGTTTCGACCCGGGCAACATCGCCCCTGCAAGTTGTGAACAAACCACTTGTTGAACAGGAGGTGAGAGGACATACCTTGTATCTCCTCTTTAGGTTGTCCCACTTCTTGGCCAGCTGGTCTGTGGTCAGCTTCCCCTGAAGGCCCAGCTCATAGAGGATTGCTCTGAGAAATGAAAGAAATAAAGTTAATTTGAATTTGAGTCCAGCCTCACAGTCCCAGTCCCTTCAAATCTCTACGCTCATCTTCCATCATCTGTAATAACTAATCAGCTGTTTGTACAGTTATTGAATCAATCAACAAGCTTAATTAATGCGGACAACCTGCCGTTCCCACCTGACAACGAGCGGAAATATAAATAAATATATATAAACATACAAACAAAAATGTTAGAAATATGTCTAAAAATAGAACTACAAAATATAACAGCCTAAAAATATATTTTAAATTTTATTTATATACATTTATATTTTTCCATAAAATAATTACAATAACCTAAAAATTCTTAATAATTAACCATAATCATAAACTTAAAACAGATGTCCACAAAAAAGAAAAACTATTAATAAAATGTATGAAACATCATTTCATTACAATAACATGTTTATAACGCAGGGAAAATGCATGTTTGAAAATACAACCTGTCAAAATATTTCTATAAATAAGATCCAACAAATACTACAATATGAAATGTAAGAAAACCTCACAAAAATATAAAAATCTGTTTAAATGCAAATCTCCAAAATTATGTACACACTGACTTTGAGAGCTGTTCTTTCACCTCCCTGATCTCTTAAAGGCAGAGGAAGTGGAGGTCTTCACTCTGATCCTCAGACTGGGTTCAGCCCAAAAACCAGTCCTGAGGAGCTCTGGTTTGGGTCCAGATGTGTGTTAAACTCACCTCCAGGCTGGCTTGGCTGAATGTTTCCTGCCGGTGAAGAGCGCTTCATTGGCTGCTCGAAGTTTGATCATCCTCTCTGTCTCTTGTTCGGTCACTGTCAATGAGAAGAGAGGTTTAGGAGCGGTTCGGGAGGAAGGCTGGTGTGACCGTGGCTGTCACAGGGACAGAGTCCAATATTCTGTCAGAGGTGTGTGAACGTTCCTGTGTGAGGCGTGATTACAGTATAACCTAGTTACATCAGCCATGCGTGCCTGCCTACTTTTATAAGAGCACTCGGTCATCCTCCTCCAGCCCATTGGGATACCCTCTGGGGGTGGAGCCTCAGCGTGAACGGCCCCGTCATCCGCTGTGGTTTCAGCCGCCACTGTGTCCTCCATCTCCGTCTTGATGAGGAACTCCAGGATGTCAGTGTTCTCCTGGTTCTGGTTGGGCTGGCTGTTGCCACGGAGAGCAGCGTTGCTGGCAGTTTCCGGACTCAGCACCAGGTTGCTGTTGTAGAGGCGACCTTGCATGGCTTCATCCATGATGTGGAACCAGGGCCATGATTCCACAACGCCGGCCATGTGGTCCTGGCCCTGGTAAGGCTGCTTTAGGTCCTGGAAAGAGGATGACAGTGAGCCCTGCAGGCTGAAACAGGGACGTACAGTAAGAACTACCTGCAGCTGAGCATCAGCTGCACAGAGAGAAAACGGGCAAATCTGTCAGTTTTCTAAAGCTTTGCTCATGTCCACTTTAGCTCCTCGTTCGCTAAGACACTCAAAGAGCAGACAGATGCGCTCACCTCGAAGAAAAACTCATGACACCTTCTGTAAATTTCCCACAATGTAAGACAAAGGATTATCTTATCTAGAAATTGTTCTTAATCTGTTTGCCTGGTTAAATAAAGGTTTAAATAAAAAATAAATTATCTTAAAAAATGATTAATCTAAAAATAATGAATTGAAAAAATGAAAAAACACTAAACAAAACAACAAAGTGTCTCCTCATGTGGTTGCTCTTCAGGTTATGGTCCTGGTTCTCATGAACCAGGTCTCCAGGTTAGATTATCACCTGCACCTGCAGTCCAACATGGAGGAAGAGTAGTCCCGGTATACAGCTGAATGATTTAAAAGGCTGCCACACGAGACAGGAAGTTCAGACTTTTTAAATAAGAGTGACCAGGCTCTCCATGAATATACTGAGGAGTAGTATTTGAATATTTTGGCTGTGTTTAATATGAACTTCCACGCCCTCTCATATTACCTTGTACTTTGTCCGTAGGTTGTCCCATTTTTTGGCGATTTGGTCTGCCGTCAGCTTCCCTTCCAGACCCAGGCCTTTCAGGATGGTACTGAGGAAACAGGAGGAAGGACTCAGAGAGGAGAGCGCGAAGATGCTGCCAATCATCAGAGGTGTTATAATGCACCTCTGATGAACACAGTTATAATGCAGAGAGGTGTGCAGTAGCACACCTCTCTGCATTATAACTGTGTTCTCTTATATTTAAATGTTTGCTGGTAAATGGCTGGTATGGACCACGATTAGTAAGGTAACTGCTCCTTCATGAAATTAAACTTCTTCTGCTGCTCCTTGGCTCACCTGTCACCTGCTCAGGTGAGCCCTGGAGAAGAGCTGATTCCTACCTCCAGGCAATCTTCGCAGAGTTCCTCTTTCCTGTGAACAGGGCCTCGTTGGACGCCCTGAATTCGATCAGCCTCTTCACGTCTTCCTCGGTCACTGCGGGCAGGCAGCACAGGTCAAAGGTCAGCAGCTCCTTCGAACACCCCAGACACTGCACAGGTGCACAGGTACTTACTCTTATAGGAGTTCTCTGGGAAGTGAGGCAACGGGTGGGGGGTTGGCTCCATCGTGATCATGAGAGGAGACAGCTAGGAGACAAGGAAGGAAGAAGGAAGGAGGCTTCGGGCCCGATGCTAACTACATCCGCTAGCGCATCCTGCAGCTCCGCCAGCTCCACTCCTCCTACAGCGGGTCAGCCCCGTCCATCGCGGCGGCCGGGCCGAGCGATCTCCGTCTCTGTGAGTGGGCGGCCGGTCCCCGTCTCCTTCCGGTAAGCCGGTAATGTCAGACGGAGGCTGGGAGCTAGCTCGGACGGCTAAAGCTAAACAGAAAACACTGCGGAGCCGGGCTTCCCACGCACCGCGACACCGGCTCCCCTTAGCTCGGCTCGGCCCCGACCTCCGCCGCCTCACGGTGTCTTATGTCACCTCCTCCGACTGGCGGATGAATTAAAGCGTCCCCGTTACCGGAGCTAGCATCCCGACTCTCGGCTCCGGGAGGAGGGTGCGATCGGTATATTCACCCAGGCCCCCTCCGCCGTCACCTGACCTGCGGCTCGGCAGGGCGGGGTCAACACACGCATACACAATTCAGAATTTTTTAATTGATTTTTTTTGTATGATTATAATAATTGGTATTACCCACTCATCTTCTTGTGTTTATCTGATTCAGCGCTGGAGACTATCACAGCTGCCACAGGGCGAGAGGCGGGGCACACTTGGACAGGTCGGCAGCCTTTCGCAGAGCTAACAGAACGAAATTTAGAACTACCAGAACTTAACCCCACTGACTGCAGGTCTGTGGACTGTGAAAGGAAGCTGGAGAACCCCGAGAGAGCCTACGCAGACATGGGGAGAACCCAGGACCAACGCGCTGCCCTGCCACTTATCAATAATATTATTGTTAGTGGCTTTTATTTATATTCAGTATTTTCTTTGATAAATGAAAATAAATGTTTGGAGCCAGAAATGTGGGAACATCTGTGGCTGATTATAACATATCTGAGTGTGTTTGGATTTAAATGAATTAATTTTTTATTTATTTTGAGTGTATTTAACTCCATGTTGTTCTGTGCTCCGTCATCGTCACTCTGTTGTTTTGTTTGTGGTGTGTGTGTTTGTCTCATTTATTCATTGGGTGGCAGGTGGCAGGAAGCCTCTGCAGGCGGAACATGCTCAGCATCCTACAGCTCAGAGTCCGCTCCATCACGTTCACGGAACACCGCACCGGAAACACACTTTCACATTTAAAGTCTCTCGCATCAGTTTTTTTTTGCTCTTTCTGTAATTGGGACCAATCGACATTGTAGTCAGACTGTCTGCGCGCACGTTGGAGGAAACGTTCAGTTGTTGCTGTTTGTTAATAAGCAGAAATGTCATAGAGTGTGCTGTTGGTATTTTATTTTGAAAGTCAGGAGCGGACCGTCAGGTGTACCTTGTTCTAGCCTGACTCAGGTCGCATCTCGGGTGGTGCTGGACGTGCTGATGGCTGAATGATGGAGTCCGCGCTGCGGTTCACGTCGACATAAAGCAGCCTGCTCGGTGGCCTCACCTTTATTCTCCTCCAACAGCTTGTTCCCGCACAGGTAACGTCACGTGACTCTAAGCTGCTTTATCTGCGCGTTCATCAGTGTCACCCGCGGAAAGATGCGCGTGTCGTTATGGTGACAGTAACCAATAAACAAAAGGATGTTGAGGAGGATGCGTTTCCTGCTTTTTTTTATACTGCAGACTTGAGATTCTTTTATTTATGATTACGGTTAAAATAATGTCATCTATACACACCTTCAGACTTAAGGGAGTATTTTAGACTAATAATTCTGTCGTCATTTCCGCCTGTCAGCGTCGACAGTAAACATGGAAGAGCAAAAAAAAAAAAAAAAAAAAAAAAACAAGGGAGAGCAAGGGCCCAAACCCCCAGGCCCAACCACATGCCC
>VUQK01035110.1:0-18196 GCA_015106715.1 Bujurquina vittata | reverse complement strand
CCCTGCCAGTTGTCAAGTACCCTGCTGGGATAATAAGCTGGCCGAAGGAGGAAATAGAAGCCACTGACATCAAAACAAGAAAGCTCCTTACCATGCATGGAGGGTTTCACCCCATATCCAGCACCCTGAGACTGTACGCTAAGCGGAAGGAAGGTGGCTGAGGACTAGTGAGTGTCAGGACCACTGTCCTAGATAAACAGCGAAGATCTATGAGTACTTAAGGAAGATGGCCACAAAGGATCAGGTGCTTAGTGAGTACCTCAGGTAGCAGAAACCCGACAAAGAAGAGGAGGAAGAACAGGAACCACCGGCAGATCGAAGAAGTGGCTGACGTAGAGAAATCCTACCAATGGCTAGGCAAAGCTGGAATGACAGACAGCACAGAGGCACTAATCATGGCAGCAGGGAACAAGCTCTGAGAACAAGATCAATAGAGGCCAGGTGCAGGCTGTGTAGGGATGCCCCTGAGACAATCCAGCACATAACAGCAGGGTGCAAGATGCTAGTGGGCAGGGCCTATATGGAACGCCATAACCAAGTGGCCGACATAGTATACAGGAACATCTGTGCTGAGTATGACTTGGTCCCGAGGTCAAAATGGGGCACACCCCAAAGAGTGGTTGAAAACAACAGAGCTAAGAGCCTGTGGGACTTCCAGATACAGACAGACAAACTTGTGATGGTTAACCAACCGGGCATTGTAGTGGTGGACAGTTTGGAAATTATACCGATGCCTATATGTCCTTCATTGCTTGGGCCATGATAATAAGAACAATGAAAAATAGTTTGGCAGCTCTTCATCATTTGGAGCAGCATAAATCCAAAATATATAACAATAACACACAAACATACATAAAAATGTAGAGACCTGCTCTAGTACAGTTAAAATTAGGGGAAAGTTCATCAGTTCATTCCGAGGTGACAGCCTGTAGTTAGAAGCTTTTATCATATTCATTTGTCTGTTTTTGGCCTGAGTGACCTGAAGTGCTGTCCAGAAGAGAAGGGGTAAAAAACAGAATGACCAGGTATTTAGGTACTGTAGGTTGCATCTATACCTCTGTTATTATTATCATTATATGTTCATCATAGTCTTTTAAGAGTCTTTTAAGATACTGTTTCTGTTCTAAATGCCTTAAGAAAACAGATATTTCAAACGTGTGGCTACTGCATGCATCATGATAAAGCATAACAGATCTGTTGGATTGTTTCAGGAGACAAAGAAATGCAATTTGGCATTAAAGAGAGAGGAATACTCTCCCACACCACAGCAATTTAAAGACAAATTCTGACAGTTAAAATAATACGAATAAAAGGATAAAGAAATGTTTTTGTATACTTTGTATGAAGTTACCATCATGATCTTAATTCTCCCAGACAGAGGAGCGCACATACTTGGATACTTTGAGACAGTCAGCCTGGATCAAGCCAAAAAGGTCCAGACAGGGTTGAATGAGAACAGCTGACTGGAACTTCACATTTGTTGGCACAGTTACACTTGCTTCACTTTTACCCACATAAGCAAAATTACTCTCACTAGTATTCCATGACAGCGCAAGCTTGTGCAAGCAAAGTTAAAGCAGTATTGTGAAACCTTTTTTCCCCAGCCAGTTGTAACTCATTTTGAGAGTCAGATGGCATTTGGAGGTGCTTCAGCCTCAGTGTGTTGAGTGCATGTATAAAATGTGATTTACGCATCCATTAAAAAAACTCTCTGTTTATCTAACACAGGCAGTTACACCAGTACTCCTGCACTTTTGTGCTCAAATCCTGTTAATTTGTATGAAGCCTGCAAAATTCAGAAATATATGGTGGCCCTGAGAGTGCAAAGAAAACTTCAGAAAACACCAGCAAATAAAAAAAAACACTGTAAAAGCAAATAAAAACAAAACAAAACAAAACCCCTCACAAAACACAAAAAAAAAACAAGTTTTTTGGGGGGGAGACAATAATGTGACAGAACAGCTACAGAAGTGACAACCTACAATAAATGACTAATAGCAAACATGTATCTACAGTATTATATTATTCATGCGATTAAAACACACATTACCTGCATCTTTTCCCCCCTCACATCAGTGAATCTGCAGCTTCTTTTAAGCGTGTCGCCAGCTGTTCTGTCATATTATTGTCTCCCTTTGTGTTTTGTGTGCTTTTGCTGGTGTTTTCTGCAATTTGCAGTGTGTTTGACCCCTCAGGGCCACTGTAGAAACAAGCTCTTAAAGGAAAAAAGTAAAAAGTAATCTCGTCGATTGTCTCATTCCCCAGTTACTATCTGTAGTCGCTCAACACTTTAGAAGTGATAGGTTTGACCTAAAGGTTTAATTTTCACCAGCATACGATCAGCTCTTCATTAATTTCAAGCTTTTCTTTCTTTATTTTTATTTTTGCACACACTTTCTCTTGCCTCATGTCTGCCATAACAACTTCATTTAGCTCAAATCTTGCAGCTGCAGAATGCTACAATAAAAGGCCACAGTTTTAACATTATACACACGGGATTGCCTAAATAAAAGCAGCCGTTGCAGACAAATATTTGCTATCATTTACTTTAACTGGTGTGCATAAGCATCTTGGGATCCGACTGTTGCATTGCAGAATCTGTAAAGCTCAATTTCTTACTTTCCATCCTCATCCACAAGATTAGATGTTTTTAAGTTGGAGCTTTGTATGCTTATTTCCTAACTGTATTTCTGCAGAGTTTTAAAGTTGTGCGTGAACTCTCAATATCAGCTATTTGCATTCAAGGCTGGTTCCACTGCAGAGGAGAGGAGAGACCTACCGCTCTGATTGGTGCACGAGTTGCTAGACAACAGATGTCCAGCCGGCTAGGAGGTGGACTACCTGTGGAGGAGGGAGAGAGAGGAAAGAGACACACAGAAAAGTGGAGGTGGAAAATGATGACAAAGGGAGTGAGGCTGTAAATAACAGAGTACAGTTTGTGAATACTGCAAACAATATAAATTACCTGGCAGAGCCAAACAGACCACCAATCAGTGTACTTTTGCATTTGTGTGTGGAGTGGTAATTAATTCAAGGAGTAGCTCTTTTTTAACCAAGCAGCAAGTTTTCTGTATTTTCCAAATGATAGATCGGCTATTCTTAGTTTTAAGACTGATGCACCATATTAGTATTAAGAATGATGCAGAGAACAAACAGTTGTGTTTGTGTAAATTTTAAAGTATTTTTTGTGTGCAGATAGTCTATAGTAGAAAGGTTGTGATCTAAAAATGTGCAATGGTCTAACCTAAACCATGTCCTCAGTATTGCTGCTAAGTGTGCATAAAATAACACTAGATTGTGTCTTAACAGTATTATTTACAATTCCAATAATGTATTAGCAAAAGTTCTGCAAGCATACTTACAGGTACAGTTTTTTTAACTGGATTTTAATGATATTGTTCAAATTAAGTACAAAAATAGGTAGTCCTTTAACTTTTACCAGGAATAGCAAATTGACTGTTGCAGGTAGACTAAAATAAAGTATGGTAAACACTGGCATTGTCAGGTTTAAGGCTGTGGCTGGCAAGGAAGAGGACCCCAATACAGGACTCAGAGGCAGAGAGCTTAATATAACTTAAAGCTTTTAATAGCTGAATGTAGACAGGGAGTGATCATGGACTTGAACGTAGCATAAACTTGAAGCATAAACATAAGGCATACGACGCAACAAGGACCAGGGCGAAACGCAGGGGCCGTTTCTCAAACTGCGAGTACACAAGTCCACACAAGTACGCATATTCATAAACGGCCAGGCACTAAATATATACAAAGGCATGATGAGGGAACAGGAAACAGAAGGTGAGCAAGGCTGAACAAAATTACACTAACGAGACAAGAGGAAGCCAAACTAAATACAAAGCACAAAGAACACAAGATGGTCAAAATAAAACAGGAAGTGGCAAAACACAATGCATACGCAAACTTAACACATAGAGAACAAAAACAGAATATACCAATTCTAAATACCACACAGGAACACTGGGATGTAAAACTAGACACAAGACATGAGACCAAGGACTAAGACACGAGAACAAAACATACATAAGAATGATAACGGAACAGGGGCCACGGAAAGCAAAACATAACAGACGTGACAGGATAACAGACACCTGAACACAGACCATGGGAAGGGCAGCATGAGGGAAGCAGGAAACACCAATAACTAAACAAAAGACTATGATAACAAAATCCTAATACATAAACAACTACAGCCTGAAATAAAATGGAACTTCACAAAAGAAATTCAACAAAACAACTAAACACAAGACAAACCAAAATCCTAAGGCATAACACAAACAAACAGCCATATTATTTACGAAAACAAAACAATTTGTTAAAGTGCCAGAAAATGTAAATGTGAGATTTAAGACATCTGGGAGCAATGAATCTATCAAAATTGGCAAAGGGAAGGCTGACACAAAAAGATGTGACATTCAATAATATACTGAGACTAAAACAGAGATCGAGAGATTAGTGCCCTTGCTGAATCCTGCTAATCATGCAGTAATGACTAGGCTTGTTTCTGGCGCTGTTTGTGTGCCGATGTGTCTCTACAGCTGGTGGTATGCTTCAGCAAAATTTAGACTGGTGTGTTCTCACAGGGAATATGGCAGACTTGCAGCCACACAGAAGAGCTGCAGTAAATTCTGCATGCAGGAGTGCAGCAAGTCCTTTCAGAAGTTTTTACACAATTTCATCACCATCTCTGGAGCCATTAATACCGAAAGAAACTGCATTTTTTAAAGTTAATGAAGTTAATTATGGCTGTTCTTGGTGATTAATACTCGGGTGTTTGGATGAGAAAGCTTTTTAGCAACGGTAATCAGGTTAATTCCAGGCAGAGCTCTTTATAGTTTCATCACTTCATCGCTTTTCTTTTTTGGCTTATTATATTATATATTTTTAGCTTTTACTGCGTATTTGAGAGAATGCCAAGCTTCATTTCATTTGAAGTACAGTAGCTTGTCTTTGTGTTTACCTATTGCTTCCTATAGATGCATTACACTGACACAAAACAAACAGATACCTGGACCTGTAATAAGAACAAGCAGCCTGGTGTTCTTTGTGGGTCTTGCTTCTGTGCTGCACTGAACTCACAGTTTCAATACATCAAGAAGAGCAGAAGAAGGAGGCAGATGAGTGAAAAATAGGCATCCTATTTTATTTGGAAAAAAGCAGAACCTGCCTTCTTTCTCTCTCTCTCTCTCTCTTACTCTCTCTCTCGCTCTCTGTCTGAGTCCTGAGGCAAAGTTGAAATGGGTCGCCTCAGTACCGGACTGCCTTGCTCATTGTAATGACTCACTTATTTTGAATCAGAGTCACTGGACTGTAGCTTTCTTCTGACGGAGAGATTTGAGTGTCACCTCATGTTTGCAAAATCAGATAAAATCAGTCTGAGCCACATCAAGGAAAGATATGAGATGCTGTCTGGGTTGCCATATTTCCTGTCTGGGGTTTTGTTGCAGTACAGTTGGATTGCAGTGCCACTAATATCTGCTGCCCTTTCTTTTCTTTTCTTTACCCATAAAATTTGGTGGATTTTGTGTAGGGAAGCATGCACATGTTCTCCCCAAGGAAAAGCTCCAACTTCTGCTTGATAGTTGGAATTAAGTAATCAATATAACATGCACAGTATTTAAGTGTCTACTTTTATAATAGCCAAAAGCTGGTGTTGTATACAGGTGGAATACAACATTGTAGTCATTGTAGTGGTCAGTAGATGAGTTTAAGGTTGAGCAATATGGACGAAATCTTTTTACAGTGTGTATAATATTACTGTTAATGGGGAAAAAAATCTCACAGTTTATTGTTAGCGTGAGGACTTTATTACATTGATGTAGAAATCTATAAATTGTGTTTTTATTTTTAAATAAAGCTTCTGATTAATTTTCACTACTGGTGTGATACAAAATTACACTGCTGCCCTGATACTACTGTTTATATAAGAGGATTTTAAAATACCTTTTTTCTTTAAAGAAGGGGGATACTAAATAAATAATTTTAACACATGGTGATATGATCATATTCTATCCAGGTTAATAATTTCATACAAATTGTCATTAAACCACAAGAAAAAAGTTATGAGGGTTTCTTTTAAACGTTCAAAGTGATTGTTGTGTAAATCTACTGTATATTATATATGCAAAATTACACACAGGGAATACTGATAGTGATACTGAATACTGATTTTTAGAATTAATATTAGTAAGAAAAGCTTCTTGATCCTTAATTTTAATTTGGGTCAGGCTTTTGAATAGGTAAAAGGGAATTTAATTTCCTCTGTATTTCCCTCAGGGCACCAAAGAGGACCTAAAAGTCCATTGCAGGAGCTTAGGTTGAGCCTGACACGAGAGGTCGATGTGAATCCACTGTTCACCGTGTTTGTTGTTCACTGCCGCCTGCCTGTTTGTGGCACATAACCAAGCACATATCAGGTCACATTATTTTTGTCAAGCATTTCAGTTCCGATAAGGAAAAGAGCAGGCTGACGCAATGCCAGCACACACACGGGCAGACACAACACAAACACACAGTGACGCTGACAACCAAATACTCCAATGTGTCCTCCACTGAGTCAAAACTAAGTTGCCGCCAACTTCGTGTTGTATTATTTACAAAGCCAATCACAGCAGGGAATCATGAAAAGCGTTAAAATAACCCATCTCTGTGTTTGTGTCGTCTCTATTTTTTCTTTCAGATCATCAAAAGTTGGAGAGGGAGGCGAGGATTTGTCGTTTATTGAAGCACCCCAACATCGGTAAACTGCGTCCTAAATCTCGAAATACACACGCGCGCGCGCACACACACACACACAAACTCACCCTTGTACCAATTAAAACAGGTCTTTTTAGGTCTCTTGTGATTTCTGCTAGGGATATTCATGTTCTAGGCACAGTTATGAGAGAGAGAAAGGAAGGGAGACCGAGAAACCGTGTGTGTGTGTGTGTGTGTGTGTGTGTGTGCATAAGATGAGATAAAACTTTAATGATCCCACAGCGGGGAAATTTGTGCATTACAGCAGCTCAGTACAGAGAAGAATATAAAGAATAAAATAAGACAAAATTAAATAAAGCAGAAAAGAAGAGTGTGTGTGCGTGTGTGTGTGAGTGTGCATGCGCATGTACTAGTTTGTATATAATGATGATGTACCTGTACGCTCTTCCAGCCGAGTCATCAAAAAGATGCATGCTCCCCACACCCTCTCTCTAAACCCTTTACACCCCCTGCATGAGACCTCAGATGGAAGCGGTCTCTCCTCTTATTTCTCTAACAATTTCTTTTTAATTTTACATGATATGTTTGCTATTAAAAAGTTTAAGAATGCATTTCTTTAGGATCAGAAGTCAAATTCTGGACATTATTGTGGACATTATTAATATCCTAATATTGATACACAGTCTTTTGTATATTAACGGTTTACTTTTTTAACAATAACAGTTTAGCAAAGGCTAAAAGTGAAAGCGAGTCAGATTTGTTTGTTAAAATGTTTGAAAACCAGAAATATATATCTCTTTACAGATAATTTATCTTTTATTATAGGAAACAAAGATTTCATCAAACTATAGTCATTATTGTTGACAACTTCTTAGAAACCATCCACTGTCAATAACATGTTGTGAGAAGTTTTAAGTGTCATATTATAACTCGATTTACACTTTTGCGCATTACTACTCTGTTTTTATTGGCTCATTTTTCTTCGGTCTGTGACACGTTTTTTTTTCTCTCTCTTTTTTTTGTTTACACTCCTCCACAGTAAGACTCCATGACAGCATATCAGAAGAGGGTTTCCATTATCTCGTGTTTGATCTGTGAGTATCACACACATACTCATTCACACATTTTGTCAATTCTATCCACTGTGCCGATTGTGTCTTGTTAAGGTTAACAGCATGTATAGAAGAAGCTCTAGTTTTATACTCTGAAAACTATGCCCACTGGAGGGGAAAACAGTGCACCTTACAATATGCAACTGAGGAGATAAACGCATTCAAACAAAATGTCTGTAAATGTCAAACCAAGCCTGCAAGAACGTGGCATGGTTGTTGGAGTCAGACGGACTGGTCTGAGTATTTCAGAAACTGCTGATCTACTGGGATTTTCCCAGACAAGCATCTCAAGGGTTTACAGAGGATGGTCTAAAAAAGATCAAAAACCCAGTGAGTGGCAGTTCTCTGGGATAAAATGCCTTGCTGCAGTCAGAGGTCAGAGGAGAAGGAAAGCAACAGTATCTCAAATAAAAAATTGTTTCCTGGTAGGATGAGTCTCAATTTCTGCTGCAACATTTGGATGTTGGGATCAGAATTTGGTGTACAAAACCAAACCAAACCTGAAAGCATGGATGCATCCCACCTTGAATCAACAGTTCATTGTACTGGTGGTGGTGTAGCGGTGTGGGGGGTATTTTCTTGGGATACTTTGGGCTTCTTAGTACCAGCTGAGCATTATTTAAACATCACAGCCTTCTTGAGTATTGTGGCTGACCATGTTCATCCCTTTAGGATGATGTGATCTTCTGATGGCTTCCAGTAGGATGGTACAGTCATGGAACTCAAATCATCTCAGACTGGTTTCTTGAACGTGACAATGAGTTCACTGTACTCAAATGGCCTCCACTGTCATGAGGTCCTTGAACACCTTTGGGATGTAGTGGGATGTGTTTTGCAGCTGTGTGATGCTGTCAATCTCTGTGGAATGTTGCTGAATGTATGGCACATAGAATTAAGACATCTCTGAAGGTGAAAGGGGGTCCAGCCTGGTAGCAGAAACTTGTAACTGTTGAAATGGTCAGTGATTTTGTAATCGATCCCATAGAAAGAACAGTAAATGATTCAGTTTCAGTTTTCATGAGAGACAGAATCATGAATAAGCTAAATATGATCTCTCTCTCTCCCCTCAGGGTGACCGGAGGAGAGTTGTTTGAGGATATAGTAGCCAGGGAGTACTACAGTGAGGCTGATGCCAGGTAACACACACCCACCCAGACACACATTGCTGAGCACAGCAGCCATTCTGCATCTCTGTCTGCTCGAGAAACAACTGTGTGCGCCTATACATTTGTGTGTCTCACATATGGTTGTCTCAGGTGTGATATAGTTGCCTTGTCTCTGAGGCCTCTCACAGTTATTTATAAAGATGATTAATGACATATAGCCTGCAGTATTAATCATACCTATCCTACCTAACACTGCCAGCTTTATACTGAAATACTGCATCCCGAGAGAGAAAGTTTTTTATGTTATGGATATCTTATAGCATTGTTGGATTTATATAGGCTAGCTTAATACATTTAACTTAGTGGAAACTAAGTTGCCCTCTTGAGACTTATTATAAGTCATCAAGAAGAACAGCACCACACATAAGAACTCTGATGAGAACATGTGATACAGTGTTATGAAATGGTTTAGTCTTCTCTTCTCAGTTATCTCTCCTAATATCCTCTTTCTATATTTTTTCTTCTTTTTTTTCTTCTTTTAATTTCTTCCATCACATTCGTGCATTTGTTCTTGCCCCACCCTCAGCCACTGCATACAGCAGATCCTGGAGAGCGTCCATCACTGCCACGTCAATGGAATCGTTCACAGGGATCTGAAGGTTTGTATAACCACAGCCATCGCTGCAGAAAAGCAAACAAGCAAATGGAAACAAAAACAAACAAATAAAAAAAAAACAGTCCTAACTTGGCAACAACACGTAGACAATCCCCTTCTGGCCTTTGCATATTTATGTTTTGCTTCTTTTATAATTTGTTTCGTAAAATAAAGAGGGAATTTTTATTGATTTCTCCATGAGGGGAACATTCTAGACCTTTTTAATTATTGCATTTTTCATTCTTTCTTGTGGAGGCAATCAAAGACAGTTAATTAAGCTGATATGACCTTGACCTCAACTGTGAAATTTCTTGCCGCTCTGGTCTGCAGGTGTGTGATTCAGACCTATCAGATTTCAACACCTACTTCTTACCTCCTTGTCTTCTTCTGTGTTGTTGAGTTAATTGGTATTTTTGGCTCAGTACCCTTCTTGCCATTGTCCAGAATGAGGAACCTCTTCTTATACTTTTAGTAGTACATTGAAGTGGGCATGGCAGTATTTTTGTGTGTCTGTGTGATTGTGTAATGTAATGCAGTGGTGATAAAAATAGAAGCAATCACAAGCCAGAAGCTCGGGAATAATCACCATTTGCATAATTATGGAAAAATTATGTTGAAATGTGAAAGATTTTTTAAGGTCATGAATATTCTAGTGGTAGCCTGTGTTCTCATAACTTTCCGCGAGCATTGTGATGTGATGGAAAGAGGGAGGAGAATGTTAAGAAAGCTGTTTTGAATATGTTTGAATGGACTGTGAGTTTGTGACTGTAAAGGGGGGGGGGGGGGTCGGGACGGTTGGGCAGAGGGGGGGGGGGTGGTCGGGACGGTTGGTCAGAGGGTGGGAGGGTGGTAACTGAGAAAATAACCGTTTTGCTTTTGAGATTTCCAATCTGTGACTATATTAGGGGAGATATCCTTTTGCTGAAGCAATTTCAGGTTTTTACATGCCTCAAAATTAGGATGATTTATTCATCATTATGTTAATCATTATGTAGATGTGTCCAGTAGATGTTGTCAGTTAGTGTCTGTGTCCTGTTGAGTCATATGTCTACCATAAAGTGACTGCTCACAGGCTGTCTGTGTTTAGAGTCTCTAAATGTTAGGAAATGCATTATTCATTAGAGCACACTGTCTAACTGGCCTTAGGTTAGCAAAGACCTTTCCACACCTGTGTTTTTGTTAGTGTGTATGTGTTTGAACCTGTGTGCACATGTGCATGCTGTGGGCTTTCATGAATTTATGATGGTGCTAAATTGTCTTAGTGTGCAGGGTGTGTCGTTGCACATATGTGATTGAGAGTCCCTTGTTTTTACACCAGCGTCTCCTGTTCCACCACAACTTCCCCCTGTATCCTTCTCCCTGCAGTGTGCACTTTGTTCCTACTCATGGATTCTAATAGTAGGTGGTTTTTACACATCGCCTCTACTCCCTTTGAATCCATGAGGCTGAGGGAGCAAGTCCACAGCTCCAGTGTGAAAAATGTCCGTGGTCACGTAGAGATCTGGTCCCGTGCACATTTTTGTCCTCTGTCATTTGTGTGGCAGAAAGGGAGTTGCCTCAGACACTGATTTAAGAGCAGCTTAGTGTCGCTGATTTCTAAAGGTTTTTATTGGGATTTGCTTTGGCTAATCTGATCTTAGATCTGTGTCTGTGGGCAGCTTGTTCCCAGAGCGTGTGACCTCTCACCTCTAACCTGTTTGACTCCGCCCCCCCCAGCCTGAGAACCTTCTATTGGCCAGTAAGCTGAAGGGGGCGGCGGTCAAGTTGGCTGACTTTGGGCTGGCTATCGAGGTACAGGGGGATCAGCAGGCATGGTTTGGTGAGTATTCATCCATCCATTTTCCAACTTGAAATAGCTGATCAATCAATCAATCAATCAATCAATCAATCAATCAATCAATCAATCAATTAATCATACATGTAGAGAGTTGACAGTGTTGGGGAAATTCTGGCACAATACTAATAAAGAAATTTTGTGTTAATCTAAAACCTCTTTAATCTGAATGGGTGTAGGTACATACAACAATCAGTTAAAGAATCATGTAAAGACCTATCGTATGCTTGTTTCTTGTTTAATAGGACCCCTGGCAAAAAGTACAAGATGATAGTAAAAGCCGTTAGGCTTATTTAATTTTCCAAAGAACTGAGGAGTTAGGAGTTCTCTGGAAGCATTATTTAGTACCGCAGAAACAACATCACAGCCAAAGTCTCCAGATGTTTCTTAGCAGTGTCTCTTAATTTGGCAAAAACAAGATATGTCAGATGGCATTGCTTCACAGTCACTGAATGGCTCACTCAAACCCACCATCCCACATCACTCCTCCAGGTTTTGCCGGGACCCCAGGGTACTTGTCTCCAGAAGTTCTGAGGAAAGATCCATATGGGAAACCAGTGGACATGTGGGCCTGCGGTAAATAACATTCAGATTATCTCACTGCAGCTCTGAGTCTGAGTCTAATACTGGGTCCAAAAAATTTAATTTATTTATTTATTTTAACAAGTACTGCAACTTTAAGTTGTTTTGCGTGTTCTGTGCAGTGCTAAATGAATAAACCTTGCGCTTGTTTTTGAATAATAAATTGTAGTTATGCATTGGTTTGTGCATGTGTTACTCGACTTCACATGCCACTTCCTTCTAGGTGTGATTCTGTACATCCTGCTGGTGGGTTACCCTCCCTTCTGGGATGAGGACCAACACCGCCTTTATCAACAAATCAAGGCTGGGGCCTATGATGTAAGTGTGCACACACTCACAGTACATAGATCTTAAACTTAAAAAAGAATACCTACCTATCCAGTTTTCCCGTAGGATGATTTGAAGCACAGGGTACAGCCAGTTCTACTTGTACACACTTTGATTTTTAAATTTAGATGGGATGTTAGTCTTGTTATTTAATTTCCTCAACTTGATGTATTATTTTAGTGAAAATGTTAAAAAATATTCCAGTCATTCTAGTCCTTTTTTTCTTAGTTCTTTCCTTCTCTTGTTTTTTTTATTGATCAATTTTCTGCCTGTCCACAAATGCTTTCTCCTCTCATTTGCCTTGCTACAAATATAGAGGCAATAGTGCCATATGTCTGTCTGTCTGTATGTATGATGATTGGTGGGCCCTTTTTTTTTTTGTTTATTTGTTTTTTGACAGTTCCCGTCACCGGAGTGGGACACTGTAACTCCTGAGGCCAAAGATCTAATCAACAAGATGCTAACCATCAATCCCAGTAAACGCATCACAGCTGCAGAGGCCCTAAAACACCCCTGGATCTGCGTACGTGGCAAACACACTCACAGATGCTGAAATATATGCACAAGCACACACACAGATTCAGAAACGTGATCGTTACATTGCCCACACAACCACAGCCATACATTCTTCTCACCCATTGTTTCCATTCCTTCAAATCCTCTCATCTTCTTCCTGCAGCAACGGTCCACTGTCGCTTCCATGATGCACAGACAGGAGACTGTGGAATGCCTGAAGAAATTCAATGCCAGGAGGAAACTCAAGGTGAGACTTCTGGCAGTCCTTCATGTTTCTATTTATACAGAACAATCCATTCAGCCATCTTTTTCTCTCCTTTTCTGTTTTCCTCACTCAAACACTTCTCACTGTAGCTTAGAAATGATGCCTTGTTCTCTAAAATCTTCCAGTTGGCCTTTTGCTGTGCTGCTCTTTCTTGCTGCAACCTTATAATCTTTCTTTCTTTCTTTCTCTTCCTTCCTTTCGCCCATCATCATTTCCTTCCTCTTTCCTCCTTTTCTGTGACTGCAGGGAGCAATATTGACCACTTTGCTGGTCACAAGAAACTTCTCAGGTATGTCTTTCTCAGCATGGTGTCCAAGACCTGGTTTCCCAAACATCTTATCTTAAAAATGTCAAGCATTAGTCCTAAAAATAAAAGCTGGTGGCTGAAAAATATTTCTTACCTTTAAACTACTAATTTGCTCTTTTATTTTCCCCAAAGTGGGGTTGAATGAAAAACTTATCCATCAGTATAATACCTGCAGTAGAGCTTGCAGACAGGTGTACCAGAGTGGAAGCTAAATTTAAACTACTGTGGATGAGGTCAGAAGCTACCTAAGAAAATGAGTCAGTGAGGTGATATGAAGGTATTATACTGCTTTTCTTTAAAGCCAGCAAGGTTTGATATAAGCATTAATTTTACCCTGTGGAACATGGACATTGATAGTCTAACACCACCTCGAATTAAATGTTTTAAAGGGTTAGTTTGGATGCAGTCTAAATTGTTAAAACACCAAATTCACACAATAATACATATCATCCAAGCAAGACAGTTGGGGCTTTTTCTGGTGGAAAAAATTTGTTTTGCTATCTTGTCTGCATAAGAACATTACCTACCTCCAATGGCAGTGCTAGGGGAGTGAATTTTGCAAATGTTGTAGGCAATACACTGACTATGGATAAGTATCTCAAACCCACATAAACTAAACTCAGCTATTAAACCTGGATTACTTCACTAGTTTAGTTAAGTGCTCTCTGAAATGTGCTTCTTTTAGTGCTTATGCCATAAAAAGTAGGTAAAGAAATTAAAGAAACTTTAATTTTTACAATAAAATAAAATGAAATGTTAGAATACCTTCTGAAAGAAACAACCAGATCTTACATCTTGGCATACAGATGCCACTGGTAAACACGAGTCATCTCACTTTACATTTGTCAAGCTTTTTTTCTACCACCCCGTCTCTATTTTGCACTTTGCCATACTTTTATTTTGTATGTTTCCTTTGACCTGTCTCATTTTTCCCATGCTCCTAATTTCCCACTTTTGCTCTTGACTCTGCAGTGAAATGCATTTGTTCATTTGTGTCTCTTTTTATTCATCAGTTTCTTCTTTGTTTTCAATTTTCTTTCTTTTTTTGTTTGGATTGTGGTTACCATTTGAGGTAAGGATTTTTTAATGAGGGTGAAATATGTGTGCTATTGGTCCCAACAAATAAGTGATGTTTAGGCAGTATTTCTGCTCTAGGGTCCTGTTTCCAAAAAAAGTTGGGACACTGTATAAAATGAAAATAATGTATTTTCTATATTTACTGGACACAAGTGAAGATATATAAATATTAAAGATGAGAAATGGTATGTGGCATTTTAGAGAAACACATCCAGATAAGTGTTTTCAGGAAAGACCTCACTTATTTCAGAAAGACAGTATCAAGCTACCTTTGGCACCTATTACTGCAGAATTCCACATACCTACAGTAGTGGGTCTGCCTGCAATTGAGAGCTGTTATCCACTGAAAACATTGGGCACATAATCAAATGGAAAATACAACATAAAAAGCCCTAAACTATTGAGAAGCTGAATCATAGATTAATCATTTTCAGAGCTACATAAATTGGTATCCTCAATTCCCAAATGAGGAATTGATTGTTAAGAGATGTGGTGATGCGACATAGTGGTGAATATGCAGCAATATGCAACAAAACAAAAAAATATCTGTTTCAACATTTAGCAAATTGTCTTTATACTAATTTGAATTTAACATATCATAGAATTAATTTACAGATAAATGCGTCCTGGTAGTATTTTCATTTTATACCCGCCCCTGCTTTTTTTGAAAATGGTGTGGAATATCACATGTGCATGAAGATAACAGGTTTTAAGGTGACTGGCTGAATCTCACTCTTGCAAAAGTGCTAATTTACAATCATAGTGAAATTTAGAGAAGGACACAGCATGCATAATGCAGTTTAGTGTTAAGATTCTCTGTATCCTTAGAAAATAAAGTGACAGAATAGTGGAGGGAGCATATATGTAAATGCTAGTGTCTAAGTGCATGGGTATGTGGGCAAATGCCAATTTAGGAATGTTGTGTAAGCCTGTTGGAGATAGGAGCTACATTATCCTTTTTATCACCTGATATATATATCTGTATATACACCCAATTAACCACCTACCCTTCAGCCCTGACATGTGAATAAGTATGTAGTAGGGTAACGGCCTTGCAGAAATGATGATGTTATTTGGAGCATCTGTTGCATTGCATTATGGATCTTGCAGCTGGATCTTGCACTTGGAGTTTGGAGATAAGCACAATTGATTGATATGCTTGCTGCATGTTAGCATAGCCTCGGACACAGAGCTCTTTTGAACTCTCATGCTCAAATGTTGTCCTTGTCTTTCCTTCTACAGCAGCCAAGACTTTGCTCAACAAGAAGCCAGATGGTGTTAAGGTGAGTTGCTCTGCACAATGAAGCAAATTCTTTGTTTTTTGCATTATTTTTTTGGAATGTACAGCATCCAAGGAGCCTTATTTATTATTATAATTATTATTATTATAATTATTGCTAGAATTATTATGCATTGTGCTCATAACAACATCATCATTCAGGGACAGTCACTCCAAGCTGTTGGAAATGGGTATTTTGGGCTTTTTCTCACAGCTTGCTCTCAGTTGTATCTGAGTTATATTTCTGGTCTCATCATCCTATTTTAAATTACTGGTTTTCCGTCTGTATTTATTGAATTTACCACATCTCATATTTTCCATAGTCATTTGTATTGTTACTCTAGACTCCCTGGTGTAGTTTCTTTGTGTGTTTGAAGGTTAATCCTAAATTTTAATCCTGATTCAGAGGTGCATGCTTTGACATGTGCACATGTGTGAAAGTTTTGTCACAGTTTGGGATGATTGACTAATTTTGTGTGCCTGTGTTTCACTCAAGTGTGTGCTGATTTCAGATCTGACCTCTAAATACTTTTTTAGTGTGTGTTTTGGGGTCTTACTCAAGCCTATATACAAATTAGGTTTTGCAGTAATAAAATGAAGGGACATAGCTTTAGTGGGACTTTGAGACTATAGTAAGGTTTTAGAATATGATTAAAAACCCCCAAATTTACCACAAATTTAGAGGGCACATTTTTTTGCAGATGCCCTGTGGGCCCACCAGCCACAGGGAAAGGCATTGGGGTCGGGTGCATTGTCAGGGGTAGTAGGCAAAGGCGAGGGCCTGGGCATGTGGACCCCCAGCTTTGCAGACTGGATTTTGGGACGTGGACCGTCACCTTTGTGTAGGGAAGGAACCTGAGCTAGTGCAGGTGGTGGAGCACTACCAACTAGATATAGTTGGGTCCCATGCATAGCATGGAGTCCCTGGTTAAGTGCTGCCAGTGTTCCCCAGAGAGTAAGAGAGTTGCATCTGTGGGAGGCGCTGACCGTTGTCTGTGCATATGCTCCAAACAGCAGTCCAGAATAAACGGCCTCTCACAATTTCATAATTTTCAAGTTTCATAACTTGTTGGCAATGTTAATGGTTTCTTACATTCTTTTATCTTATCTAACAGGGTGGGTAGTCAAAAAATATTTTCTCATATTTTCTCCATATTTAGTTTTGCATGGTAACATGTAACGCATCAGATCTTTTGTACATAAGAGTTGGGATGATGACTTTGGAATGACCTATAGCCAGGGTGTGAGAAAGTGTAAGGGTGTCTGAGAAGTGTGTATGTGTCATGTCCCCTCTACACTGCCCCCCTGCAGGTCAACAACAAAGCCAACACAGTGACCAGTCCTAAAGACACTGGCCCTGCCCCTGCACTGGTATACACACACAATCTCATCAACACCCACAGCTTCATTCGCAAATACCTATACCTACCTGCCTCACACCCCACTGTGGAGGAGGTACAGGTTCACCCTTTCCACATTGTAAGAGCATATTCTGTTTGAGCTCAACCATGATAAGACCATTTGAATTATTTTTTAAAAAAAAGGCATGTTAGGATATTGTAGTAACATGGGGAGAAACAGGTGTCTAGCTCAATAATAGACTATCCCTGAATGAAATCATGCATAAAGGCCTTTTTAACTGCGCAGCATGTCCCACAGCTCCAGAATTTTCAATCAGGCTGTCCATGAAAGAAATTTATAATTCAGATTGATGTATTTATTAATTCATTCATCTGAATTAGCAGTGCTTGCATGGGGTATATAATGCTTGGCCAGTTTGGATTTGCTGAATTTGTGGAATGTTAATGTTGGGTTAAAGCAATAAGCCTATACACACACAGATACACACACACGCACACACACGCACACGTATGAATTAGGCTCTGATAAACATGGACCTGAATTTGTGGTTAGGGTAACCTCTACCTCAACCCCCCAGTTCTTGTGTTCTTGTATTTCTTAAGAATCCCCTCCTCTTTTCTTCCTCTTTTCATTCATACATGCATGAGCACCTTTCATGTCATCGTACTGTACTGTTAGTTTTGAATAGAAAAGTAAAGTTGCTGAAAATGATCCACATGTGCATTTTGCAGGATTTTTTACTGACATAGTTGGTCTATGCATGGCTGCGTGGATAGTGGTTATATAGTAGTTCCATCACCCATTGGCTTTGGCATGGTGTCTGCTGACTAACTGTCTACGTCAGGCCACATGACTGCCACCATGCATGATGTCAGAGGCTTTCTGTGCTCCCATTTGCTGTCAAGTTGATTACGCATGAACACAGGCACACGGCATCTGTCTCTCTCTTCTCTTTCTCACTGCATCATCACACACACACACACACACACACACACACACACACACACACACACACACACACACACACACACACACACACACACACACACACACACACACA